>JAANSO010000173.1:0-64022 GCA_036507315.1 Lepidocyrtus fimetarius
TTGTTAAAATTCATTCAAGTAATAACAATCAGACCAAGTTAGTAAATCAATCACAGTCTGTGTATTACTGTCACTGTGTACAAATTGCAAATTGTATGATCCTGCAATTTTATTCTCTTACTCCATCCAGTGTACATAATATCTTGTTGATGAGTGCAATGACAGTCAAAATTATTGATTGTGGTTTCAGTTATCCTTTATAAGTTAAATTATATAATTTACTGATTTTATTTGGGGGCATTTAAATCATAATAGCCAGGTTCCACCGCAAGTACATAAAGAATTAAAAAGTGGGGACACTATTCCAGTAAAACGGTATTATATTTATCAAGATAAATAAAATGCATATTAATAAAATGTTTCTTCAAGGTCAAGCTTGGATTCATTCCCGTACATAAGTTTGTTACAATCAAAATGTAATATTTACGCTTTTTGACCGCTTAGACAATTGTATATAACCTGTGCGTTGCTTGGATCTATTTTTCATTTGATTTCTTTTTATGAAGCAAACTAATACTAAAAATGTAGTTGACCTGTAGGCCAGTGGTAGTGAAATTGCAATTTTAAAAATATTTTAAAAAGAGAAATAACATATAGGTATCCACAAAAGTGCGCTTATGAGGGTATCACCAAATTTTTTCAAATTATTTGTGACCAAAACTCAAACATTTAAGCATCTCATAGACGAAAAGATAAGTTTTCTTTTACTTTCAATCTTTTTATGTCAGTTGTATGTTTGTGCTATGAAGGATGAGTTGAGTAACTGGAACATTATATCTTGTATGATGAATAACATGGAATTGTTAGACTAGCAGAGATAAAAAAGGATTGCTGCAGAAATTATATTCTGCAATCATCATATCATCATGAACAACAAATGTTTGTTCCTCTGAAAACGAACCTAATTCCTTGACCATTGGAACCGGAGACGACCATCTGCATTTTCCTAGCCAGTTTAATACTTTGTCTTTCATTTACCTATCATATTTCCCATACAGTTATAATTTAATCACTTTATATTACCTTTCAGCCGTTTTTGTAACGCAAGTATTGAAACATGAGATGAGACGTCAATCTCGACTTGTATAAAAATCTGTGAAAAAGGAAGGATGTGAAATGTGAATGTTCTAGTTTATGTAAACGTTTGCTCCAAAATGTATGAGTACTTTAAATATAAATAGTGCCACTGACTGGAATCTGGGATACGACAAAGAAATTGAAAGTTCATATCCCATATGAACGTCATAGCATAAGATATTTTGAACGCATATTATCAGTTCATCAAGTTAATTTCAGATCTGTAAGCACAGAGTGCAAATTATAATATTCTAAAACCCGATTTCATTTAACCGGCGTAATTCATTTCGATGTTATTAATAATACCCTTCAGATTCTCTGAGTTTAATTATGACATCAATTATACATACATTACAAACTCCCCGTCGCAAATCCCCCACGCTCATGTTTTTTGCGAATATCCTATCCGAAACTAAAAAACAAAGTGGTCTTCTAAACTCTGAACTTTTATTCTAGAATTTCATAAACTGATTATTGTGGAATGAGATGGAGGCAATGAAAACTATGGCGAAAATAATGAAATGCAAAGGAATATATACACAAAACGCTTTAAAACAATTTAAAGAAAGTTGTCGAAGAATCTGATTTATTAATAATTCCAATATGAATTCATTGAAATAACTTAAATTTTGCACATTTTAAAAATTTTCTAAATACTTAAAAACTTGACTTAATTGTTGTTGAGCAAAACGACTCCACCAGGAACCCCGGGAATATTTGGGACAGGGCTATCCGAACCAGTTCCGTTTTCTCCTCCTTGTCCAGGAATTGAAGGAATCGCGGGAGCATCCCCGATTGGAGGTGCTGGAGTGGTCATGTTAGGAGCGGGATTTGGCACATCAGCAGGTGGCCCGGTGGGGACTTCCGCAGGTGGAGCTGCGCTTGGCACATCAGCAGGAGGTCCAGTGGGGATTTCCGGCGCCAAGTCTGGCACGTCTGCAGGTGGGGCAGGGTTCGTAGGAAGGTCAGGGATTTGCCTAGCAATCGCCCCGGTCGCGGGGGAAACAAGAAGTAGTCCGGCCATGGCTGCCGCAGCCAACACTGGCAATAACGTCTAAAATCAAAATCACCAAATTTAATCACTTTTGCAAATTTCCAAACCGTTTTTGAATTAATCTGAAGATAAATCCGTTTTTATTCACATTTCAACTAAAAATCACTAAAAAACCTCTTGTTTTCCACTTACCAATGGATTCATGATGAAATGTTTTGAATTGAGTTGTTCACTTTCGAAAATCAAATCTGCAAGTGAGGTTGCCCTGAAAAGGCCGTCCCTTTTTAACCACTCGACCTGAGGCAAAGAATAGATTTTAAAATCCTTTAGAAAAGTTATTTCAAGAGAAAAATGTAGAAACCTGAGCCTCATCCCCACCGGTTAATCTGCAAAGATAATCATCATCAATACTACTCTTTCATGCAAAAAAAACACGTCACAAAAAAATCTGCAAATATTTGCAAAAACAAGTACACTTAGGTTTTTTGCAAGAACAGGGTCAACTTTGTGAATAAAACGTGGACATAAAATGTCAAAATGAATAAAAATTATTAGATTGTTGTGTTGAAACCGTTTTAAAAAGCTAATTCTCGACTTGCACAGTAAGATTCTTGAAGAGAAAAGGAAGAGAGGTACAAAGTTCAAGTAAATAGGTATCACTTTGCTATTCTTTGAGATTGTCATTTGATTTCATCATGATCTTTAAATAAAAAGGCTCCACTCTTTTGTTACCTGTCTGAGAATTCAAATGAGATTTCGACAATGATGATGAACTTGCATTTTCCTACCGTGTTAGTGTGTGAGACAGGTTTATAAAAACGGTTTTTTCAACATTTTAAATTTCTGCTGAGCATTCAGAGTTAAAATTGTCATAAAACTGTCTCTTTGAAGATGAAAACCGGTAAAATCGTAGCAAGGCGATCAGTTTGAATTTTTGTAGAAGTTAAAGCAGGCAATAAAACAATCTCGTTGTTCAACTTTTTTCGTTAACATTATTTCAATACTTTACTTTTGCATGAATAAACTAGTACAGGCATTAATGAGAAGTATTTTGAGTGAAAAATACAAATAGGGAAGCAGACCTCTAATTAAACAATCCTGGTGGCTCCATTCGATTTATTTTTTTACTTAACCACAATAGTACAAGCATCCTTCGTTCAACTCAGCTTCGGCTTCAAACAAAAACGCTAAACTCCAGTTATTCTCTTATGATTAGTTTATTTCTGTCACAGAACGGTTTTTATATAGAAAATGATCATGACTTCGTTCAATACATTTCCACCGCAAACCCAATTCAAGATTTAAATATATGCATAATGCATAATGCATTTTATGAACATGAATAACTCTAAATTACTTTTTTTCGAAATAAAGTTCATTTTAAAATTGAAATTATTACGCACTCAGGCAAATAACCTTGAGAGGAAAGGTATTTGCAAAAACTCAACTTTTACGTTATTTTTCTTCTTATGTAGTGAAAAAACGTTTTTTAAATAGGCGCTCACTACTCACCCAACCAGTTTGATTTTTTATCAAAAGTTTCTCACTTTTCAATGTTCCTCACAAAATATGTCATACAGAAAAGTAAAATTATGATAAACGTCTTAAAATAGAAAAGCAATTATTGTAGCCTTAAAAATTGAGTTTTGATTGCACTGTTTACTTTAATTCTTGTTGATCATCTAGCATTTCATTTATTTCTTCGTCCTTCTTCAACAATTGTTCTTGATCAGCCAAATAAATACAAAAAAGGTGTAGGAAAATTTAGGCTCTTAATTGTTTTTAACATTGCAAAAATAACTGTCACAGCTTCAGTTGATCATGTTTGTGACAAGATCACTCACAGAACGGGATTCAACTTTTGCTCTCGTTTTACATTATTTTCCTTAAGCAAATGCGGAGCCAAACAAGTAAAAGAAGAGCTCTTCTGCATCTCTATACCTAAAAAGCAACGTTTTCATTTCTATTATGTAATGAAGAGAATCAAGTATTTATTACAGAAAATAACCAAGGCTAGTGAACCGGTAGGGAAATTATTTTAAATTACGATATTGTGGTAAGTTAATTCATTAAATTCATGGCAAATTTCGGATTGTTTAAATACAAAGTTATGAACGCTAAGTACGTAATGCGTAAATGGGTTGGGTGGAAATGTGTACAGCCTTTATCTTCATAGGAATATAACGAATTCTTTTACTTCTTTTCCAGTCAAATCCAGTGAGCACTCCAAAATAGTAGAGCGTGTGCATGAAGGTGCTTTTTTCAATTCATGGCATGCAAGTTTTGCCGATTTCTTGTTCTTTTTCTTGCACTAATGTATTTTTATTTTTTTAATTGTGAAATTTTATTTTATTTCATAGTCAATTTTTTAGTTTCGTTTAGTTTGATTTTGACAGTGCTCACAAGAGCAATGGAGTTTCTTTTAAGAACACTTCCTCTACTTATGCCATGTACTATTACTTTTTTCCATATTTGAATCCCAGTTAGATATTATTTCCCAAAAAATCAAAAATCATCTAAAACCTTTTGAACTATTGAACCATATTATGTACTATTAAAGTGCAATGACTATTAACGATACTGAAGAAACGTGTGCCAACCATTCACACAGCTTCACTGCGTTCAGCTAGTAATAAAAACATGTAAGAACACCACTCAATGGTAACAACAAAAATTCGTTTTTTATGGTTTTTATTGGTCATTTTTTGGCGATTTTTATATTTTTTGCAGAACTCGATGTAGAACAAACAAAAAATGGATTTGAACTTTTTTCGTGTTTAAATATTATTGTATCTATATTTTTGAAATATACATAACGTATTGTTTTTGTCGGTAAGCTAGCTAATTATATAATTAATCACGTAATTAACTATAGTATATTTTTAACATCATCGTCATATTCATCATCGTGATCCACTAGTGTTGTGTGTGCAGGTAAAAGCAGTACTTATCGACCTTTCTCCCTCATTTCTTCTTACGTTTACAGCCCGCTAAACAAAATATAAGAATTAAAAATCCACTTCATTTACGTAATGTTATTTTGCATTTTTCAATGATTTTTTTTAAAAAACATTGATTGACTATCAACGATCATTTAACTAAAAAACGAACTAAAATAATAACAAAGTTATTCCAAAACAAACCGAAATTAAAAGAAACAAATAATAATTAACAAATAAATGATATTAGAGTAGTGCTTGCGCATTGCAAAAACTATATATAAAGCAGAAAAAACTAATAAAGAGAAAATTCTACACAATTCAAAGTTAGTAGTATGAAAAAATGTCAAACAAGTTAAATCAAAGAAAGCTACAACAAACTACTCAGGAAATGGCAAACCGGCGTCAATACAATAAGATGGAGCACCTGGAGGATCTATAGATGTCTGACTTGTAGATTCAAAACTACTGGTTGAGCTAATGTCATCACAGCTTCCTAGACTCTGGCATCCACCTGAAAATATTGTAATTAGTTTTGTTTCTTCTTGACAACAAAAATGTCTTATTATCGCTGGGATTGCTTACCTGTCTCCCTATCTCTTGATATTCCTCCACAATTCTCCATCATGGCTTCCGCCAAATTCTCTTTTAGCTGAGACTCATTATGAACAACTGAAGTCTCCGTGTCACAGTAAGGATCGGCTAAGCGTGGGGATTGTTCTAAACTGCCTGTAGCACAAAAACAAACAATGCATACGTGTTTATGATGATATGCTGCAATTTAGTCTATTTTACTATCAAACGCACTTCCTGAGCTGCCTTCGATCACTACAGGAATTAGCGAAGATGATGCGGGCATGTTCACAGGATTGGACTTGGCAGGCCGATTTGTGACGTTGACTTCCACCGTTTCAACATCCAAGCCCCCACCCATAGTACGTGTAGGAATTTTAGATCTGTAAAAATTTTAAAAAGTGATTTCATACTCGTATTTTAAAGGTAAAATTATTTGTTCAATATTAATTTAAAAAATGAACTCACGAGCTAGAGTTGAAGATTTTGAAAGTGAATTGAGGACCCATCCAAAGTCTACGATGAGGCCCGGAATGCGTACAAATTTCTACTTGTGACAACCATCGCTCATCCAGATTTTCCTCGGTATCAAAGGAGTGCTTCGAATCGTTGTTGCAATGAAGATGAAGATCTCCTGGAACAAGGTAACAAGTGGGTAACAAAATTAAATTGTTTGGTTGAAGTGGTGGTTGCAATTCCTTCGTAAACGACGGCTTTGTAAAGTTCCATTGAGCCTTGGCGTGAACTGACAACTTTATGGAAGCGTCGTCAGAAACTTTATCTCGCGATACTCCGCTTCCAGGCACAGTACCTAAAATAAAATAAAATTTCATGATAAAAATAACTCATAGTTACTGGAATTTGTTTTAATATATATCACAAATGAACTCTGGTGGCTACCTGATGTAGCCTTGGGCTCCAAACAATATTCCAGGAGGTTCCCGTAGCTTGTCATAATGAACAACGCATCAACTGGTGGCTTCTTCTTCTTTCCACAGGAAACGCCTGGGGAATTGCTAATATGCCAGCTTCTTGGTGCTTCAAACAATGTCAGAACGTTATTTCTGTCTTCAGGACACAAGCCTTTCGCTTTAGAAATAGGTGGTGAATTTTTTGGAGATGTTGATGATGAAGATGTAGCAAAGCTCTGTCTCAATTGCGCCATAGGAGGAATCAGAAAGGGGTGTGGGAATGGGGGAAGCCTGGAGTTGGGATAGGGTGCACCATTATTGCAGAGATCGACAGGCTTGGAATTCCCACCAACAGGACCAGGATTGAAAGCGGAAACAGGACTGTTTCGCCCAGAAGTTGGAGCATCATCCAACCCTGCAGTACGGTGGAAACGACTTAGGCGATTGACAACACGATGAGAAGTGTGAGTCCTCGCACTGACGGCTCCGCCGTAAGGTGTAATTGGGAAAATATGCGTAGTTCCCCGAAGCGTGCTTACGGCAACCCATCTAGAGTCAGGGGCAAAGGAAATGCACTGAACTTTGGCGGCAGTGTCCCCCCGATGCAAAACGTACAGATGATGAACAGCGGACATTGAAGAGCCCAAAGGATGTGGGTGAATTCGAAACACATTGAAATCATGTCCTTCCTTATCAGCAGTAACCAAAAGAAGACCAGAATGATCAAAGCTCATTGCAACGACAGGATTATGCATGTGAGCAACAAAATGCGCAATAACAGACGACGTAGAAAGGCCAGATAATCCTGAGAGATCGCTTAGAACAACTTCTCCATGTTTAAGTTCATTTAAGTCCAGAATTGTCACAATTCCTGGCTCCGGAGTGGAATGCATTTCACTTTCCGAAGTTGTTGGTATTCGATGTCCTGTAATGCTATTTGCAACCGTTTCACTCAGTCCTTTCAAGCCTTTTGTAAGACTTTTCGCTGCATATAAGACAGACGCAGTATATGAAGTTGTGTTTGCTGTTTCTACTCCACCCGATGACTGAATCATGGGGATAAGTTTTCTCTCAGTGTATGCCAGCCAAGAGGTACCCAAGGCAACAGGACTTGAGAAAGGGATAGTGGACACCCTTTCTGAAGAGGATATTGTTGTCTTTAATTCAAATGTACATGGATCTATTAAGATAATCTTGTCGAGGAAAGTTACAACGATGGCCACTTGATTGGCGAGAATATCACAAACGGGATGCATGAACTTGTTGGTTTTGAGTGGTTCCCCGCTTCTGAATGAGACGAAAGTCAATTGATTTGAGCTGCTGGGGGAACTGGATCCTTCACAAATCACTACAACTGGACGTGCAGCTCTGAACTGATCTTTATCACTTTGCGTAGGATTTGGAAGCAATTGAAACAACCTTACATTTGGCTTCTTCCAAGACAATATTTCATGAGCTTCTCCATTTGCAGGAATAGCCCACATTTGAACTCCGGATTGGTAGCCCAATGTTAACAGAAGAGGAGGTGCTGTTTGACATGCTTCCCCTTTAAAATTTGAAGTCACTGCCAACTTTAATCCATGGCTTCTACAGTCTTCAAATTTTGTCCAGGTTATCAAATTTTCTTTGTCTTCAATTCCAGACAATGGCTAAAAACAAAATATTATTTTTTAGTCTTTTAAATCAACAAAAATTCATCAATTTTGTTTAAATTCACAATTACCTGGGTTGAAAGGCCAACTTCATTAATAAACCCGGCTACGCTTTCCATCAGTGTCTTTTCCTGAACGGTCTGAGGCCGTACCATGGCACCAGCATGTCGAACCATGCTCCCTTTTCTCAAACTGTCTGCAGACATTTTGGAAGTGTTAGTTGGAAAGGAATCCAACCTTGCAGGACTTCCTTGGTTGAAGTATTCTGAACTTCCGTCAGATGAAAGATCCTAAATTAAAAGAAATAACGTTTCAAATATTTCATAGCGGATCCTCTTCAATATTCCTTCCGCATATTTTCACAGGACATACAAAAACCCAGACAATTATATCGATAATGTTAGTAAAGACGCAGTATGAGTATACAAAGCCTGACATAAATTGCATATTTAACGGAAATAATAAACACGTTACGAGTTTCTCTAATCATTATTTCAAATCACCCCAATAAATGCAATACTTGGTTGGATAGATCCATTTAAAAATTAAATCTAGCAAGCAACTGTCACCCAGATATCTGTTGCTAACAGTTCTCCATGTATCTTCTAGACTAGATTAGACAACAACACCGGTCTATTTATTTGCACTCTCTGTAATCTGGCATGAACTTTTTAAACTTTTCCATGTTCAAGTAGGTTTTTGCTTGTGTCATCATTTTTATTTACCACCTCATCAACGCAAACAATACGAACGTAAACGCAAAACATTCACACAAAGCAGTTTTTTCTAATCAATCCGAACCAGATTAATCACTGACTCATCCTTGTGCATAAAATACGATTGCAAAAAGTAGATGAAACGATGAAAGTGCATATAATGTCAGCAACTGCAAAAAAGCAAATAATTACAATCAGACTGCGCCACACCACGAATGCAAAACGTCCACATAAAGCGTTTAGCTTTCCATGTTACGAAATATATTGGACACCTTAAACTTACAAGGACAAGACAAATCTTGCTTGATAAACATTTATTTTAATTATAAAAAGCAATTTATGTGAACGTTGTCGTAAATAGGTTTACTTACGCTGCTGTCTGATTGCATCATCTTTATTTGGAAACAGAAGCAACTATTTTAAATGGTCCAGGGAAGAAGAAGGGAGCAGTTTCAAAACGAAAACTCTATAATAGCAGAAATCTACAAAGATCTAGAATACACAACTGCTTTTTGTATTTGTACTGCTTCTGTTTAAACCATCTAATTTTAAGTATAACTAGTTTGGATACAAAAATTGGCAAAACAGGTAATTAGAATTTTGATTAATGTCACTATACGATCTGGATGAGCTATAGCACGTGTTACTGCAAAAGCTATTAATCTAATTGCTAATTAATGGCTGCAAATTTTAAAATCATCGAAATTTTTACTCACTATTACAAACCAAATGGGATTTGCTATTAGTTTAAAAAGGAAAATGAGCTCAAACAGTTTTAATCCAAACAGATATGAAAATATAATAAACTTACCCGTTGTCATTCAGCACGCTTTCTCCGCCAGACGATGGCTTCAACTCCGTTTTCAATAATAAAATAATAATTTCTCTACTTCATAAATCTACAAAAGGTTTGGACGAACACACGGACAATTTATCTCAAGATTGTCTTGACTATTTTTAAATGTAGGCAGCAGCGTAGTTACGCGATAGTTGTTGACGACTAGTAAAAATATACACGTTATAATATTTCCCAAATTATTTTATGGAAAAATATTTTCTCCTATGACAATTGTTTTGATACTTTTCTTGGCATTTATTTTCAATGGGCAGCAGTACTGGCACAACTAAACTAATTTCCAATTTTCAACCAATTTCATAATATTCATCTGCCTCGGTAGTCATTTACCTGAGTTAATTCATTATTGTTTAAATTGCATAAATAATTTAAAAATCTAAAGTCATAGCACATTCAGAAATTTACTTAACTGAGCAAACTAACGAATAAATCTAACTTTCTCTTCAAATGTACGTTCAAAACTGATTTTGAACTGTGAGTAACATTTTATAAATATTCTCTAATACAAAGAGCTGACAATCCTGTCACATATCTTTCCTAATCGTACATTACAAGTAGAATTAAAAGCACACACTTGGAAATCTTAATTGTACATGGCTATAAATTATTCAAAACAAGCTTTGACAAGGTGTCAATACATTACGTGAAAACAGCCTACATAGATTTTAACAACTTTGTAATCACTTTTTGTTCGTATTGTGCATTTAACTTTACAATTCAATTGATTTTGCTACTTGACCATCTATCGAAAATAATATCTTGAACGGTAGTTTGAAATTGAGACCATTATTATAAACTAGCATTCTCGTTCCAAAAAGTATATATTACTCGTATTTGTTGGTGTACTTTTTTTAAAAGCTCTATTATTATAACGAGGTAAAACAAATTTTATCACAATTATGTAACTAACAAAAGGCCTAAACAAATGCTAGGGTGATATTTTCGATTTTGTACAAGTAAATCTGCTAACAATTGACTTTTTAGTAGACCGTTCAAAAGTTTACTTTTTGAATTAAACTGACTATTTTAATACTTTATCAAACCGTTTTAAAAGTTACTAAAAACTTTTGCTTAAAATTAAACAAAAACTTACGAGAGCATTTACAGGAGCACGTATAAAATATTTAACCCGAATTTAAAATATTTTTAAACACAATCATACTGAAAGTTTAAATGGCATTTTAAAAAACGTCAATCATTCACTCAACTAAATAAAATTAGGAAAATAGAACAATTAGAGTTTACGTGGAAAATGACGCAAATGCAGTTAATATTTTCCCCTTTGTTTCTTTAAGAACTACTACGCATTTTAATTATACGACAGTTTTATTTAGATAATTAAATAATCCCGTAATTTGCCCCCTTTGTTGGTCAACACCCGTCTAAAATCTTTTAAGAATACTATTTTCAAAAAAGGACCGTGACAATTCAAATAAAAAATGATTAGTCAGACGAGGGACCCTTTTCTAAGAACAATAAAAGTACCTAAAACCAGCTTATCATCTTGATAGAATAACTTAACAAACCCTGTCTTATCAATACATCCCTAATCTAATAATGTCGTTCATGAATTGTTAATATTCACCTTAAATATTGTCTTATTTAAGCTTTAATTGTTGAATTATCGATACTTTTGCTGAATAATTTTACCTCTCAGCAAATATTATCATGGAAGAGAATGAATCTCGCAACAATGAACATCAATTCACACACAATCCAATCACGTAAGGGTTTCTTACTTAAAACCTATTGCGCTCTAATGCTCGCTGACTTCCTTTAATTCAACCCCTTCATAATATTGTTTTAGCACTTCAATTTCAACGAAACTTAATCAAAACACTACGCAAGTATTTAATTAAACGTTTTAAATGTCATTCACTAATTGTCCTTCTGCTATTAATTTAAAACACTTCTTTTTAAAAATGTCTATTTGGAAAAAAATTGCAATTCATGTGTACTACCTAATAAATTATGTACATGTAGCTTATTTATGCTCCTTATTCTTCACCTATTCACAAACCTTAAAACGCCTACGTACTAACATCACTAACTATATTTAATAATAATTGAAACAATTAAACAGTTAATAATAATATATTACATTAAATTACGTCTCTCTTTATGTGTTTATCCTGTTGTTGTGTGACTGACTGATTTCCTCCATTTGCGTGTGCAAAACAGAGAGATAGAGAGAGAGTCAGTTGGTTTTTGTGTACAAAAAAAGAGTTAACCAAGTTATGTTATAGTTTTGTTCTGATGATGGCACACTATTCACTTCACAGATGTGATAAGTTGAAACGTTTAAGAGAAAGAGTGAGTATATAGGATATCATGAACGATGAGGATTTGTTCAAGTGGCTGCGTATTTTATTCGAGGCTCTCGTTTTCGTACAGGAAAAAGGAGGAACGAACGGGAGCAGACAAAAGGGATAGGTCTATGCCTTTATGTAAACCTGAGTCCTGTGATGTACTCTGGCCTCCCATATGATGAGATAAAAAAGAACAAAAACCTTTAGAATAAAAGGCAGCAAGCCTGCGTAGAAACTAGCTTGAAAATTTGCCAATCATTTTGGCAATGCAAAACATACTTTAAACGTTAAGAATGATGGCTTTGAATTATATTGATACCACAATGTTTTTTGCAAAAACCGTTTGTGAATTTGCATATTATTTGTCTACACGTCACGCCATTTTACGTTTCCATGATATGCTACAAAGGTTACTATTTGAAGGCGTTTAACTGTCACAAAATTTGGGGTGATTCCCGTTACTCTAGGTTTCGTGGTTTAGTATTTATTGATTGCAAATTTTAGTCAAAATCTGTTAAGAAAATGGCGTCATTGAGTTATAGTTAAGACAGACAGACAGATTAACGTCGTTTTCATTACTAGCTTTTTAAGCTAGCAATAATAATGAAGAAGGGTTTATAGGGAAAAATTATATACTAGAATCAGTGTTTGTCTATCCTACAATTCTGTAGAAAAACGCAATAGTGGGTATTGTAAAACGCAAATGGCATGGATCGTATTACGTTTCTTATTTTCTTATATATAGAAAAATTTAATATCGTCGTTGCCATCTAGCAAGTCGATGAGCAACCGCGGTGAAGCCAGCCGCGGAACTATGCATCCAATAAATATAAAAATTCCTTTTCTGCATATAGACTAGATTACGTTATATGTCCTCCACTACTCAACCTTATGATTTCTGCGATACTGCATGTGTTATACTTATATTTTTGAAGTTGTTCTCAGAAGGTGATAGGAATATCTTCCTAGTGTGCTGCTCGTATTCCAAATTAAATTTAAATTTAAAAATAAGCAGTAAAAATAATTAAAAATGAATAGCAAAGCTTTGCTCACCGCGACCCGGGCCTTGGCCGCCAGGTCAACTTGCATTGTTCCATGTAAGTATTTTGAGAAAAGCTTTATTAAAGTTTCCAATTTAGATTTTAACATGGCGGCGTTTAACAAACAAATAGTAGAAAGAGCTATTAGTACATCAAATTTTAATTATATTTAAAAAGTTTTTGCTTTATAAAAAATTGCATATGCAAATTTACCCGGTTTTTTGTTTCAGATAGTTTTTAGTTTATTTATACATTAAACTTCGAGCATGCATCTAAGCGGTTTGCTGCCATTTTATGTTTACTTTAAAATGCTAATTTTAATTCACTCTAAATTTAAATATGCGTTACATATATAAAAGTATTTTGAACAATTTAAATTGAAAGTTGTAATATTTTTTCTTCGTTTTTTTTAGCAAGGAACAGCTCCCACTATAAACCACCAGCAAGCTGGTATGCTCCAACATACAATGAATTGCCCGTGCCCCAAGGGTCATGGCAGTCTCATTATGATGCCCAGCAGCGTAAATACAATGTCCAGTTAGCAGTCGGTTTGGGATTCTTTCTCTTCACATTGACAGTTGTAAGCACTTGTTAATTATTATTACTATTACTGCTTAAAGTGAACTATAGTATAGGGATAGTATAGTATGGAGAAACGTTGAAACAGAACTATCTGGGGACTTATTTTTAACCGTACTTTTTATAGTTTCTTTTCAAATATCAACCAATTGATATATATAATTGATTTTCTTCCTTTTCTAATACAGATTAAGACGTCTGGGATCGTGGTTTTTAATGCAAATATTCCAGAACTTCCCGAACTGAAAGGAAAGTAAAGTGCTGAATTGGATGGCATTCATTACAAATATTAATTTAGAAGCCTATGTTGTCTTATAGTTGAAAATGCCTGTGGTAGTAGTCATCAAAAATTGTAAATATAATTAAACAGAGCAAAAAACATCGTGCTCGAATTTCCTTGAAAAATTCTCTTGTTTGTAGTATATAAAAATATCGTTGCAAAAATGTACATCAACGAGGCAGAGTTGCCTTTATAAAAGCAAATAAAATCGCTGTTCACTCAAATCACTGAAATTTTTATTTTCATTCTTATTAGGTTAATTACGTTTTTAAATATAGTGTTCTATTTTATGCCATTTTGGGATTATTTTGTCCAATTATTTCTTACGTAACTTTAATCCTCCATGACATGTTTTTGACAATGAAATATTTTTATTAATTTTGGTTCATTACTGAATACAATTTTGGCAAAAAATATTTGACGTGTTAATCCTTAAAATAGAGTGCATTTTTGATAAAAATTCGTCTTTTAAATTGTTCGTATCGGACGAATTAAGATAAACCATTTTATCTACATGGATTTAGTCGGTCAATGCGTATCATACTAATAATCCAGCACTATTATCATTACCCAACGGCATCACGTGTGGAAGAAAAACCTTTGTTTGTCGGCTTTTAGTAAAAGCTAGTCATTTAGTCAAAGAAAGTCGTATTGTACAGTTCTGCACGAAGTCTTTGTGGTAAGTTAATAAAAATATGTTTATAATTAAAACCCGTTGAATTGTTCTCGTCGTGCAATTACAAAGACATTTTAAAAGCCTGTTTTAAAGTGAAAGTCGCGCTTTCCCCTTACTTACTGCTGATTAAGGTGTCGTCAGTATTAAGCTACTAATTCATTCATTTCTGTGAACGATCTGTTTTTTGTTGGTCTCGTTTTGTTCATTAAGGTCTTGTTTGAAAGCTTAGGCGACCCTTTGACCTGTCAACTGTCGTTTTAGAAAGGTTAATTAAAATTTCAGAATTCTAAGACAAACTATATGAGAGAATCTAAAATTAATCTAAATTTTTGTATCTCACCAATTACACTTTAATTAATTAAAAGAACAAAAGAAACCAAAACGTTGATAATTTTTTGTAAACAAAATGTAATCGCAAACTGGAAAGATCCAATATTTGCAAATATAATGTCAAATCAATTGCTGTAGGCCAGACCGCGCACAATGCTTACATTATTTACTTTGATAAAGATAAATAAATTGATGACGGTCAATCAAAGCTGTGGAAATTGAGGAAAATTATTTAAGCTTTTTGGTTTCCAATCAAAATAAAATGCGAATATTTCAGTAGGTTTTAGTACAGATCACAAACAGGGTTGTTATGCGATTAGTTTATTTTTAAAAGGATGCGAGCAGCCACCAGCATTGTGCTGGTGTTTGCTTGCTGTTTACTTAAAGTTTATTTGTCAAAGTTAAATGCTTGTCTCCAGCGTGGTTATTTTCTATAGTTAGCTAATTGAGTTTAATTAATTATAATTAGTCTTTTGTACTTCTCATTGTGTCGTTCTTCGTCGCAGGTTAAAATCATAACGTTGGGAACAATTGGCAATTAGTTTTTGAGAATTTTGTTGGCTTCAGTGGCATTTTAAAGATCTTGGAATCGCATCAGTCTGAACATGAGCAAAGAGATAAACGCTGAGAAACAGCCTTTAAATGGCTTGCAACCAAGTGTCAACTCCAGGTGAATAAAAGTAATTTAACTTTAGGAAAATCGTTGAAATTTAAATTTTAAATTATAAAAAATTCAGAGATGTACTGTTATGCAATGGAGCATACACTTTGGAAACAAGTAAAGAAAAACAGAGACGGAAGTATTCCCTTTGGATTATGTACTTTTCAACTTTGTTGCAATCTATTGGTGGATCTATTGTTATTACTGGGATTTGGCCGTATTTACAACAGGTAAACAGGGCGGTTAATTAACTCCATATTCAAAATACTTTTACAAGTTTTATTGTTTTTATGTGGGTTTTGAATGAATTTCAATAGTAACCTTGACCCTAAAAATAAAAGCGCGATAGAGTCGGCGTACATGTTATGCTGGCACAGATTTTTAAACGCTTATCATTCAATCCGATAAAACAAAGCGATAATCTCAGATGGCTTCATGCAGGAAAATATAAGCTCATATCGTATAAAATATTTTTAAAATGTCTGATTTTAACAATAGTTGGACGAAAATGTGCAAAAAGAATGGTTGGGGTGGGTTGTCGCAGCAAATCCTTTGGGTCAGCTAATTTCATCTCCGATTATTGGCTGGTGGTGTAACCGAATCAATTCTGTTCGGATTCCTTCAATTGTCTGTCTAATTCTCTTCACTGGCGCGAGTGTTTGGTATGGAATCCTCCCACTACATGACAAAGGAGCCATTTGGTTCATTTGTGTTGCAAGGTTCCTTGTTGGACTTAGCTCTGGTATGAAATCAAAGGTTACAAGTTTGAGTGATGAGTTTCATTTAAAGCAATTTTATTTGCAGGAAGCATTACCGCTTGCAGAACTTTTATTACACAAGGAACGCTTGTTTCCGAACGGACAAAGACAATCTCTCATCTTTCCTTATCTCAAGCGCTTGGATTTGTGCTGGGCCCAGGTTAAATCTCGTTATAAATCAATTCTGGAGAAAATAATCCCAGCAATTTATATTATTTGTCATACAATGTTTAAAACTATTATAGTTGGTCAGTTGGTCCTGAAACCGCTAGGAAGCGATGGAATCGTTATTATCGAAGGGAGACTCTCGTTGAATATGTACACGGCTGTTGGATGGCTCACTGCTTTGTTGGGTGTTCTAAATTTAATCTTGTTTCATCCCTCACTTTTCTCTGAAAGCGATATTGCAGCTAGGGAAGCACAAATGAAAGCAAAATTGGAACAAAGCAAGAAAGGATCACGTATGATGACATGTGATTTATTTTTTGGTTTTTTCTAAGCCAAAGAGAAAGCTGGGATTAGTCAGTCAAGAATTAATCTCCGGAAAATATTTTTTCATAGAAACCAATAATCGCTGGACTGCTATACCACCTGATTACTTAGGGATTACTGTTATCATCATCACATTCTTTATTGTTTTCTTTAATTTCGTCCTGCTGGAAACGTAATAATGAATTGCAATATTTGTCGGTTCTAAAGTTCATCAAGAAATAGTAGGATTTAACCGTTTTTTCTGCACATTCCCAGATTGGGCACGCCAGTCTCAATAGATCAATTTGGATGGAGTCATGAAACAGCTATTACAAATGTTGGGTTAACAATGATAATCTCTTCCATTGCTTGCACTTCCATTTTCTTTTTAATCCCTTACCTTGCAAAGAGAGTGGATGAAAGGATTTTACTAATTGGAGGTGGCATCATTCCTACAACTATTGGACGATTGTTTTTCTTCCCTTATTTCGGGGATTCCCCACCAATGCGGGAGTTGGGTTGTGTGGACGAGCACGGAAGGGTTTTAGTCAATGTAAAACTTCAAGAGGATTGTCCTTACAATTGGAAAGTGGTCCAACATGGATGTCCTGAAGCTCAAAAATGGTGCTTTGAAATGCCTGCACTTAATCCAATCATTGTTGCTGTTGGATATTGCTTTTGTACTTTGGGATTCCCTTTTTGTATAGCGTTGAGTCAAACTATTTTTTCCAAAATGATTGGTCCTCGACCTCAAGTACAAAATCAGACTTTTTTAAATTATGTAATTTGTTAGTTATTACAAATGACTGAATATTTTCTTTCACAGGGACTTTGGATGGGAGCTCTCACCGCAATTAGTAGCTTATCCCGCGTTATTGGACCTATTTTTGTTACTTTTATTTATACAAAATATGGAACTATTGTTACTTCAGGAACTGCCACAGGCCTAATGCTACTCTGTTTGGTGTTGCTGGGCTCTGTGTATCCAAGACTGATTCCGTTAGTTAGCAGCGCAAGAGGGGATAATAAATCTTAAGAATTTCCTATTTATAACTGTTTTTTTTTACTTTAATGGAAAAACTCTCTCGTTTTCGTAATGGATAACTCTCATCTTCATTCTTTGTAGTTTCATCGTGTATTCCTTTGTATGTTTTTCACACCTGATCAACGTTTAAAAAAACAGAGTAACAATTTGTTTGAAATACGATATGGTATTCTTCTTAAAATTGGATGGAAGCCACTTCCTTAGATTCATTCACTTAGAATGAATTGGTTTCTAGCCAAAAAAGGAGTAAAAAAGCTTGATTTCTTTCAATATCATAGTTTAACTCTGTTATAACGAACTCCTTTATACAGTTCATTTCAATTATTCTCGTCCATTATGAGGAAGGTTTACTATAGCCGAGTTCGAAGAATATTCCATACTTTCATGGAGCCTTCAACCTGTTTTCAGAAGTTATCACATAAAATCGAAACTAGTTTGTCCTCGGTTTATTCAGAGAAAAGGTAAAGGAAAAGTCAATATGGGACTGTATTGTCTTTGTAGGAAAAGTTGAACTTGAACTGTGATGGGAAAAAAACATTCTTTTGGAATAATAATACATAGTCCGGTGAAAGTCTCGAAGGATTGAACATGTCCATTTTCAATTCTCAACTTTTCACAAGTGTCTTACTAAAAGTCGTCTCTATTCATTCATTTAGTCCCTGCTGAGTTCCAACTTTTTTAAAGCTTTCCCTTTCAAAAGAGAATAGAAAAGGTTTTTCCTCTTCCTTAATCGAAGTTCTACTCCTCCTGCCAATCTCGTTTATTTCCACGGTCCATCGGTCCAAAGCGACTATCTATCTTCTCTCCGCTTGCATCCTCCCTATCTGTCCCCCTTTATACTTTGGCATTCTTGAAAATAGAAAGTTGTAATGGAAAGGCGCTTGTTTTTCGTGACTGTGCCAAAGGGATGCTTGCTCATGTGACGGGGGTGGAAAAAACTAATGTAAAAGAGGAAAAATTATTTGAAAATTAAATGAAAAAGTTACTTTTCCCATTTTTTGAATGTTTGAACGTGAGAGGTTAAAACGTGTAGTAGTACAGATTTAATGAAAATAATCAGACTTCAACAATTCTTCGTTACAATGTTTTATTACAATACTGTTCATCAGTAAGGTTTACATTAGTACCTACAAAACATTATTGTTCTTATATTAACTAGAACATAAATTTACATTTTTACCTATTGCAACTATTATTTCTAGTCTAGGTTCTATTTGAGGCGTTATTTTTAATAAACATTTTTGATTGTTATCGTAAACACTTGATTTCTCATATTATGCCGATAAAAACAGTTTTTATTTGAAATTTATTTACACATGCTGCTGTTAACAAAAAAAGGTATGACAACTTAAAATGCATTAATTGTATGCATGCAACGACGTATTTTGCACTGTTAACACACTTTTTTACATTACTATGGATAGATAAACAATATTTAAGCGGTTTGGAATGATTAAAAATCAAAAGTTTTAGCAATAGCGCTATTTTTATGCAAATCCACAATAATCATCACAGTTGTCTAAGAACAACACCTTTAAACTTATCTTAATTAAATTTGTGTTTGCTATTTAAGTTTGGTTTTTCAATTTGTTTCTATATAAAACTAAATGATTAGAAAGATCCAAATATGGTACATGATACGTATGAATTTACAGATTTGGTATATTGAAGCAAATGGAATGGTTTTAGTAAACACATTGTCACGAATAGCAAGGCAAAGTTATATGTTTTCAGTAAAGGTTTTTGTATTTACAAGTGGACTTGTTTTTTAGAAAAAAATACGCAGAATTATTCTCTGATTTTGGCTGTATTTTTAAAGGGAAAGTGAATACTTGCATGATTTGCTTCAATTTAGAAAAAGTAATATTTGTTTAAATGACAAAATTAAAATTAAGTTTTTGTTAAAATGATTAAAACAAATTTACGTATTTTGTGGGCTCAGTAAATTACATGGATATGCCTGAAATGATGAAAACGTCTTTTAAAACTTTAAATATTAAGGTATTTTTAACCTTATTAAATCTAACTGAAAATTAATGGTTTAGGTATTTACAAAAATTGGAATGGTTCCTTCTCAGGAAAAGTTTATATTTACATGCTTAACTTTTATGATAATAGTATTTCTTCTCGCTAGATTAATTTATATATAAAACCATTAGGTAATTTATCTTTAGTTTTTTCTAACTTAATCAACAAGTGTAAAGACTTATTTATTTTTTAAATAAATTTCGTTTTTAGTCATTTTACTATTAACTATTTCCAAACGCTCCTGTTAAGGATGATTCTTCCAGGTATTTGCTGCAAATCAATAAAAAAATTCATTTTAGTTCGAGATTTAAATACATGATAGAGGAGAAGGAAGGATTTTGTTATCATTTACTAATTCAAAAACCCTGGAGGAATAATGATCCGTGATGAAGTGTTGTTTTTTATTCAAAGCTATCTTCCGTGCTTTGTGCTATAAGTGCAATCTCAACTTTTCTTTGTCAGCTAAAAGGGCCTGTTTCAGCATTGGGATGCTCATAGAAAATACTTTCTATTGTTTGATCTGTTAGTCTTTTATGACTATCTTATATATTATATTCGATACTATATGCGTGTCAAACAAAGTTGTTTAATATTTTCTATCTTTTATTGCAGTTAAACAATACTTAAGTTTTGCTTCTGCAGAATAATCAAAGCATTGCAAAATCCTAATCAAGAACTGATCAGCATTCAATCGGAGATCATAGTAGAAGCTTTTACACAACTTGTCACTTTATTTGGTGCAGCGTGTGTCCTACGGGCAGGGAAAATGACAATGAATTTATACTTAAGTTGTACTAAAACCGCTAACTGTTCCAATATGCTCTGTTATGGAATCCATAGTATTTCACTATGGTCTAGACTTTGCGCTAATCTGATTGAAATGCAATAGGACCCTTTCCATTTGAATACCAAATGAGCTGTAGAGAAAAGCTCGTTTCCGTAAGATGTAACTCCTTGTTTGAGAAAAAAGCCTTGTGGCAAAACTGTGACAATTCTTTACTTCAATTCATGTTGGAATAATATCTCCAAGTTCCTTTTTCATAAGAAATTTCTATTTAATTTGGTTAAAGTCTGGTGAATATTAAAAGTAATGAACCGTTTTGATTCCATCTTTTTGTGAAAACCTCTGGAAGCTCCAACTGGAGAAAGAATGACCGAAGGCAAGTGGAAGGCAAGTTTGTAATAAAATGGATTAAATTATTAGGATTTTTTAGGTCATGTAAAACAGACTTACCTTTGTAATACATCTCTTTGTGCATTGTTGCTTTGCAGTGAGAGCTCTGAAAAATAAAAAAAAATTAAAAATTATATTTTCTGGTATTTTAAACATTTGGGCAATTGGTTAGTTTTTTGGCATGTCGTTCTCTATTTTTATTCGTGAATTGAAAGAAATTGCTGCAATTCTCTGCAGAGTAAAAGCAGCAAGATATATTTAACATGCTCATTCATGCATATAAATTTCATGGCTTGTTATTCAAAAGTCTCTTTTTTCCGTTTTTCATGTCTTTCAACTCGAACAAGAAATATTTGTGGATGGCCCCCAGCCATGGAATAATATGACATGACATAATGGCAGAAGGGAAAAGAGCCAAAACCATTCACCCCCATTTTCCTTGTTAAGAGAAAAACGGAGTTTACGAAATACATATTGGAGTGGTTACCTTTGCCCATATCTTTTTTATTATTATTACGTTGTAGAATATTGTTGGGAGCCGGAAAGAGAGAAAAGAGGATGAAGAAGAAACAGTCGAGAGAGAAGAGAGAAAGGGAAATTGTCATTTCGTGAAAATTGGTCTGCTTGAGGCCATTTCTCACCTGTGCCAATTCCCACATCACATGCAAAGTATTCATTTTTCTAACTTTTAAAAAATACAACAGGAAAGGAATCTTCCTAAAATAAACTGTTTGTCTGACTCCACTGACTGAGAGGATAATCTGAAGGTGTTCATGCAACTAAATTTTTTTTACAAAACAAGAACTTATAGAAAGTTCGCTATAGCGGAGGTTAGTTTCTTTTCTTTAAACACAACCTTTTAAAACAATCCATAATGTACATAGTTTCCCAAACTTTCATTGAAAACGTATTTCACTTTTTCACACATTCCAAATCTCATTACTCTTTGAGAAAACTTGTTCAAGGCCAGTAAAGCCGTTTTAGATAATAATTGAAGTTTAAGCAATTATGTCATGTACCCCAGAATGCTGTAATATATTATTATGATAAAACATGAAACTATTTTCATTCAGTATTGCTACTGCATTTCCTTGCAGCTTTCGGAGAAAGAGATCCAAACTAGTTTAATTAGGATCCTAATCAGCATTCCGAATTCCTCTTCAATTTCATTACGCTTGTTTACTTTGTACACGCGCACGAAAGGATTTGGAAAAGCGATAAACCAAAAGAGTTTGATTTTGATATTGAATTCCAGTAGATTTCAAGAAATCCAGTAAAATGGGTCAAACACCTACACAATGCTCTAGAAATCTCGTGTCCTGCGAGTAATTTTCAATAAAATGAACAAAAAGACAATACAAACCGTGCGATAGCGTACATTCCAGCTGATGTTGAATAAAATAACGACAAGGTTAGTTAAACCCTGCTATACTAGACCTTCCTTTTAAAAGACAAGTAGACACTGGATTTTAAACGAACAATCTTTGAAGTACAAATGTATCATTTTTTCCAATCTTATTCGTTATAACGGAGGTTGGATGGGGCCGGAAGTATCAATTTTACTTTCCCTGTGAAAACATCATTTTCTTTAATCGTTGCATTCCAATTATTGCAATGCAGTCCTCCGCCCTGGACTTTCCTTTAGGCTTCCACCAATAATGTTTACTATTTCATGAAATGAGAGTACCGCTTTAGAAAATGAAGTTAATATGATTAGTAAAAGTTACGAGTTTGCTTTCCCCTCCAATATTTAAGACTTGGAGGGGAAAGCTTAAATTGTGCAAGAGGTTACCTCCCTTGTATTCATCGTGTTGTTTAAGTTTCATGGTAATTCTAATACTTTTCGACAAATGTCATTGCCTTTTTCCGTGTTTCTAAGAAACTAACATTAGTAAAAGGAAGAAAAGGAAATCATTGAGCGGAACTAGAGCAAACTGTGTGTTATTATACCGAAACAAAAGTTCTGGAAGAGGCAAACAAAAGTTTTTATCTAATGTTGCAATCACTTGGCACGGCTCATCTCTTTCTTTGACATGGCACGTTTGTCCTTTTCACCTTGTTTTCTTTACAAAAACAATGTTTCATTTTCTCTTTTTATTGTCAATGTTATATCAACAGAATTTTCTGCTTTTTTAATGAATGACAAACTAAAATTGCCACTATGTTTCAGGTCGTTGCTTTAAACTGTAAAAATAATCGTTGTTGTTAATTTCATTTTGGTTTAAAGGTACAAAATCAACAGTTTAAGTTGCT
Source organism: Lepidocyrtus fimetarius (assembly GCA_036507315.1). NCBI lineage: Eukaryota > Metazoa > Arthropoda > Collembola > Entomobryomorpha > Entomobryidae > Lepidocyrtus > Lepidocyrtus fimetarius. The sequence goes on from JAANSO010000173.1 coordinate 23,323, forward strand.
TGGGTATATTGAACGTGTTTTTTAAAAAATAATGCCAGTATTTGTTTTGGCCACTCAATTCATCTTTTTTGAGCGAAGGAGAAAACGACAAGTTAAATCCAGGATGAGAATAACAAATGTGCTGGATGAACTGAGCTAAACAAAACATTTTTTCTGTTGTCGGTAGTTTTTATGGTAAAGTTTGTTGTTGTTTTCCTTACTTCATGAAGCTGCATCCACCGGCTAGTTTTCATACCTTATATCCTATATTAAAACCCAGGGTTTTATATTTTTGACCCTGTTAGATCAGTCCTGTCCGGCCTGGATGCAAGTAATTCTTATGAATTTTCTTCAATACTTTAGCTCCGAGTATAAAACGTATCTACAGTGGATTTTTCCATTTTTACAAAGTTTCCCAGGAATCACTGAACAAAGAAAGTTGTTTGAATTTAAAAGAAAATGATGTTAAGACATATCCATAACATGATTTCACTGGAAAAAAAGACCGAAACAAGTCTGCTTTTTCTTCTGTGAAAGATCAAGAATCAGTTTTGTCCCCGATTTTTAGCCTTTTTCCTCAATCTTTTCAAGGTATCCATCTGTCCATTTCACTTAGCTCTTAGAAGTCCCCTATCAATAACTCCGTATGGAGTAACTTAATCGAAAGAAATGGAAGTGGACACCTGTCCTCCGCTTTTATCCATCATTCAACAGAGGATGTCAAGAGACAGGAGAATGACATGTGGAACAGGTAAATTGAGGAAGTATCGCCTACCTTAATTTAAAAACAGTTTATGTACCTTGAGAGACAAGATTGTATAAGATGGAGGCGGTTCGAGGAAGAGTTCTAACAAAGTTTAAATCCGGAAAAACGGGCAACTGGTTTTAATGGGATTACCCACCCAGAATTTGAAAGGGAAATCTTTCACACAGGGAAAACAACTGGGGCATTGTGATACTCAATCTAATCCATTTTGCCGTTAAAATCCGTTTTGGCTGAGAAAATTTGAACCCCCCGGGTTTTACACAAACGAAGGTATCATATATCAAAATTATTAATAAATACGGTATATTTTAGTCGAGATGCAATACTGATACCTTTCGTATCTTCGGCTATCAGGAAACACTTTGCAATTGAAATGAAACGATTGATCAAATTATTCATTTTTTTCATGGTTTATTTGGTTAAGTGATTTTTCACTACATCTGTCACGATACTAAACTGTGGCTAAGGTATGTAAAAAATAAAAAAGAAAGAAGAAGCGGAGAAACCACGAGGAAAATATGAAAGGAAACATTTCTCATCTTCAGTAATCTTGTAAAAAAACTGCATGTTTGTAAGGAATAAGCATGAGAACGAAAATGTGCATTTTGAGATGAGGAATCGCTTTCTTCTGAAAAATGAAATACTTCAAACGGAAAATGGATGAAGATGTCTTCATGAACCCTTTCACCTTATTTTTAACAATTGTTCCACTTTTATCCGGGATGGATAAAATATAAATGACACGGGGAAGAGTAAGCAATTTAGAGAAACAATGGGGACAAGATGAGTTTCAAATGAATCCTTTTACTTCCCACTCCAATTCAATCTTTGTAAATAAATAATGATTCCATTATGCCAATACAGTTTATTTAGAGAACGTCTGGATCGTAAACCTAGTTCCAGATCCATTACAAGTGTTTTAGCCTTAAAACTTTCACGTGCGATTATATGTCATTAGCTCTGTTTCCCGAGAGTTTCAAATTTCAGATAGCGTAATTGTCGTTTTGGAGTTTGAAAATAGATATGAAATAAAGAGAAGGAATTTACCTTTTCAAAGTCAATGTTGGTACGCACCACCCTGTGATGGAGGGGTTGCGGTGGACGAAAATTGCTCCCAAGTGGGGCTTTTTGATACTCTTTATCTTCATTCCCTTCCTCAATTCGCATAAGCTTCCGAAGATAGAAAAGTTGCTGTTTTGTAATATAAATAGGCTTGTTAAGGACGATCCAGGTGACGGTCTCGTGACACGCGGGCATCGTTGTTGAGCCTTCATACGTCATGTAGTGCTCTGTGTTTGGGAGAAGAGCTTGCAGAGACAATCTCTGAACCTGAGCGCTTTGTCCTGCCGAACAATAAAATATTTTAGTGATATAGTGCCTGACTAATAACTTGTTACTTGAGTAAGAGACAGTCCATAAATTATGTCGCGGCCATGGGAGCGGGGATCTGGAACACTGTCCCCATTATAATATTCTCTCAATAATGAAGGACATGGCGAAGGAAATCTTAGGTGCGACATATTTATGGACAGCCCCTTCAAACTTTTACATACTCACCGCTAAACGTAATTTTACTTAGTTGATCAGTCAATAACCGCAGTTCCGGATTGGATAAGTCACCAACCTGTTTAAACAATAGACAATTTGCATAAAATATAAATTTAGTACTTGAATAATATATCATAAATAAAAGTATTATTACGTAATAAGTATGACATTATGAATTAACTATTATTTTTACACAAGTAACTAAATAGTCGACACGCCTAGTTCATAAATATTATCATCCCCAATCAAATTCAAATATTTTCATTGAAGTGGTGTAGTAATCTGCGTATATCCACTCACTCTACGCTTTCTTAAACATGCATGCCTACTCTATACCTAAATAAATGCCTATATTACAGAAACGTAGAAAGTAAACAAATCATGCCAGGCTGTCCCGCTCCAGTTGTTTACATACGCTGAATATTGCTAATATTGCTTGAAACGTGTGGCTTCCCTTGTTGTCAAACGAGGGATTGTGGCGATAATTTATTTTCTTTTCCTTGTCCTTCCCCAGTTACTAGTTTTAACAAAAGCATTTACCATGTGGCGTTTTTCTATTGCCGGTCTGTCTGTCTGCCTGTCTGTAGGGCGATGACTACGCCTTAATCGCGATATTCAAATACTTTCTGCAACTTTTTAAAATACTAATCCATTGATAAATTTTCGAACCTATTGCAGTATTTTTCTATTGCAATTTGTTTAAGCAAGTATGTATATGATTTACCGTGTTTGACTTGGGATGCTATTGTTCCAGTTTGTATGTTGCAATTTTTACAGAATTAAAACCAATCTAGGCAAATGTAATCGAAGAGAAAACATGGTTTTATTAGCTCATAAACCAACTTACACCGGACTTTAGCACTATCACCTACTCACCACTTTCACCCCTGTCTTTCTCTCACACGCAAATTTACACGCAAAAAAATCTAATAAAAGGATATATTTACGGTGATATTACATAAGTTTTTACATTGAAAATTTATTGTTAAGCGAAAAGCCAATATTTGCAAAGGTTCCTTTTCTCCTCCTTCCAAAGTTCAATAATTTCAACCTAAAACCCAACTCAAATAAAAAAACTTGAAAATATAGTGCATAAGTTTTAATATTATGTAAGTTTTTTTATTTTGCCTGGAGAGACATGCATGCATCCAATCTAGAAAACGTCACTCTTTTTCAAATGAATGAAATGTATTACACGCACGCACGCCCATTCATGCATACTAAAATAATAATAACACTTTCATGTACTTGTTAAAAATGTAACAAACAAAGGGTTGTTTGTAGAAAAAAGTTACGATTGTTCGTCAAAATACCGTGAAAATATAGTATAAGTGCTCCTGGATATATTTCACGGTTTTTTCTTATGTAATCGTTACTCACGCAAACATTTCTTTTTGAAAACTGTTAATAAAACTGCATTTTCGTAGTGGCTGACTTGGCAAAGGAAAAAAGGTGCTTAAGCATGATTTCTTTGCCAAGTGATTATTTGTAATTCAATTAGCAGTAATAATTCATGCTCCTTCGTCAATTTCATAATTTAAGTTTGTAAAAAAAGTAAAAGAAATATAAGACGTCGTATTTCACTGGAATGGTAGTTATGCTGATTCGTATCTTTTCTTAAAATTTATTATTAAGAAAAATCTGTTATTACCAATGTAGGTTTAACCTTAATTTGTTTGAAGGATTGTTGACAAAAGGAATTATGTAATGGGGAATTGCTTAATTTATTCTTAGCATTAGTTTTTACGTGTCCTATTTTCCTCTGAATACATAAGGTCAGGTAAACAGGTTAAATACTTTTAAATAAAGTCGTTTGTTTACAAAAGGTAAGGTAAGTTGTACTGTGAGAAAATTTGAGCTGGTCTTTTAAGGAAACATTGCCAACACAATAGAATTGGAAAAGAAGCGGTTTTATAGTATTATACTGAATAATTTCCTATGATTTTCACTTGAAAATTTGTTTCGTTAGAATAATAAATTGAGCAAGTGTTTAAACATTATGTAATTTGTAAAATAAAAACTGCATCATTCGCTCAAAAATCAAACTATCAAGAAAAGAAAGGATAAATATGCACTACAAAAATGACAATGAAATAGCCGAAAAGAAAGAATTTCCCAAGAGAAAATACCCTTTTATTCCAAGACTTTCCTTATTTTCTTTCATCATTTTTTATCCACAAAATGTTGATCTCTGCTTTTACAAACAATAAAAACACACAAGATACAACTCTGCTATAACGAACCTGAATAAAACTAGCACGTTACACAGGCCGTTGTTTGAAATTCAACATGCTAATCATCTTATATATGTACACTATGCGGAACGGCCCTATAGAGAACTTAGTGGTTACTCTTAAGAAGAGGGGTAAAGTAATAAGATAATGAGGAAAATGCGTGAATTTACCTTTTTTCTTTATTCGTCGTTGTTGTTTGACGAATAGCATGAAACGTGTTTAACTATGAGCATCATAAATCAATTACAGAGGGGACAGTTTTTCTGCTTTCCTCATTTTCTCTTACTATGCATATTCAGCACTTTACTAGATAAAACTATTGGTTTTACTTGTGCAGTGTTTCCGGTGTTGATTACATTACAAGAAAAAACAAGATGCCGTACGTCTTTCTTACTTATAGTTAAGATGAGACGTTTTATCATTCAGAAAAAAACTAGAAAGTGAGTAATTTTATACAGGAAGTGGAAACAAGATTTTGTAAGGAAAAATTAAACCGGTGTAAATTTAATAGCCTGTGTTAGCATGCGTCCTCGGTTAATGAATTGGATTAGGATGAAAGCAGAATTGTGAGAGTCTATGTAAAGAAAACATTGTTATTGTCGAAAGCTATTTTATTATTGTTTGTTTGCGCAGTCAAAATCTTTTTATAGCAAATAGACAGGGTAGCTATAGGGTTACATAACAGACGGATTTTTTTAGAAAGAACAGACGTTGTTGCGAACTGGAACGATATCGTACAAATTGGTTTCCTAGTTATATCAAAGTCTGACTATCACATAGCATACCTTTAAGTTTTAAAAAACGGAAGGGGAAGTTAGAAAGGAAAATTTTTGAATAAAAACGAGAGGGAGGAATGCTATTAATATGCTAATTAGAACTCGTCATGTTCCTAAGATATATATCCTTAGGCCACCCGCCAACCAAACCGCTACGACACATTCCAAACGGAATCCCCTAGATTTCCTATTTTGTCTCTTACACAAAACTTTATTTTTTATATATGGCAGATAGAAAAAACATTCAAGGTTAACTTTAGATTAAGCTGCCACACTTGTTTTATGGAAGACGTGTCTAATGAAGAAAAGAATAAATTACGAAAAAAAGAAAAATGTTTGGCTTACCTGGAGTAATACAGAAATAGCGACGATCCCGTGAGAACGGTAAATAGCTTCGCTAAAGTTGCTGTAGAGTTGTGAATTAAACCCAAACATTTGCAGCTAGGAAAGAAAAAACAAACTGTGTCAAGTAGGAGAAAGGTTTTTTAATTAGCAATTAACTTTATTTCGACTGTGACATCGTCATTCAAATTCAACACCTTTTTCCTTTTCTCTTCCATCTTATTTACCTGGGTTTCTGATGGACAAGAGGAACTGTGCTTCAAAAACATATTCTAACCATGAAGGACTGGATTGTCACGTTTGTATATTCCGGGTTGTATGTAAACACTTTATTTTTTAGTAAACATCGTTACAAACATGAAAGCAGGTCTAGTTCAATATTTACTTGTTTGACCTATACCAAAGAGCAGGAATGGGAGGGAGAGCGTTTCCTGTTTTTTACTATCAAAACAATATTTTTATGCGTGTAAAACACACCCCTCTTGTTCTCTTTCTAGTGCTATTTATCAAAGAGGGCTTTTGATCATGCAAAGAAAATGTCTACGTTTTGCTTTTGCACAAGAAAAGTGAAAGTAAAAAGGACGTACATTATTTCTAATGCAAATATTTTGATTTGTTTATAGTGTGTACAGACTTCGGTATAACGAACCTTGTATGAAAATGGTAAATATAGTAGCCGCTTTAACTGTCGTTTTTGGTTGAAATTTAAAGATTTTTACACGGAACAAATGTCACTTGATAATTGTCTGTTTTTTATTTAGTTATTTTGCGTTTTCTTTCCTCCACTTCAAGTCCCAGTATGCAATAGAGACAATCTACGATGATGCAACAGCAACATAAAATGCATGACTTAGCTTGTTTTACTTTCTGACCCGGTATTTCTTTTTTAGTAGAATGTACTCCTCGTTTTTCATAGTCTTTGTAATGTTCTCATGAAGAAGGTGACAGTAAATAAATAGTAGACTGGGAACAATAAAACTGCTATTCATACTCTTTTCATACTTTTTGACTGGCACGTATAAACACAAAGACCCTACTCTCAAGGAAAAAGGTAATGACTTTGAAGAAGAAGAGAAAAGAACAATATTGTTACAAGAGAAGGTAAACTTTGAAAGAAAAAGGAAACAAAGAAAATTAGAGGAGTTGGAGAGTGAAAGAAATACGGAGAGAAAGTTTGAGTGATGTAAGACATAAAAAGACTAATCAGTCACCTTGTCATTTGGTCACCAAAGCAAAAATCCCTTCTATTAGAGGTTACATGGAGAAAATTATTAAAGCGTTAAGGGGAAAGTTTTTTTGTATGGACAAAATTGAAAATTGGCGATTTTTATAAGTAGCTTGATTCCCAGAAACTGACTGAAAGATTTTTAATATTGAACACAAATTTTTCAGTATTTAATTAACTACGTTCCGTTATGTCTAAGGACTCCTTTAATGTATTTAATGAAAAGAAAAATATAATTTTTGAAAATAGCAATGCCAACGGGCATTTACACTGCACAAAACACAAGGTTTCGCTGAAGGCTATTTAACATCACTTTTATTGAGGAAATGAAGGAAAGAGGGTGAAATGTAATGGAACACTAGGAAAGAGGGGAGCACAGGAAGCAGACACATTTGGCAAAGAAATATTTCAATGGTGAAAGTCCAGGATCACGCACAGATCAGATATCGACAGGAGGAAAGGAAGGAAATGGATTGTGTGATTAAATGTGATACATACTTTGATTTTTTTTCTGTGATTCCTCTTTGCGAATGAAATGTACCATTTTTGTGAATATCAAAGCTAATAGACTAAGAGGAAAGTAAAAGTATTTTCACCTCAGCCGGAAATGCATATCCATCAACGGTATGCTCAGAGCCAGCATCATCTCGCATTCCATAGTGTATATGGATCTCGTGGAATTGATATCGATAAGAAAGTGGACCACCTGTGATGTTGACCAATGTTCTTGGCTGAGAGCTTGAGCCTCCTGGCACACCTCCATTAGCCCCGATGCCGCCACCACCACCAACCCCACCAATCCCTCCACCACCGCCTCCAAGAAATGTGTCTGAGCCAAGACCCCGGCCAACACCGGCACCACCAAGTCCACCTAATGTTTGTTCAGAGTCCACACCAGGAATCCCGTTTTCTTCGTCCCAGTTACCAGTGTAAAATATCACACTGTGCCCGGTATTTGTCATTATTCCATTCACCTATCATACAAAATGGAAAATCAGAATAATCGAAAAACAAACCGTGTTATATTTATAATACATCATCAATCTCTTCTCTCCGTCTTTTCTTCTCATTTTTTAACCTCCATTAGCCCTTTCACCCTCAAACCTATCAGCAACTTCTCCCCTCCTCGTTCAATTCCATTCTTATGTAATATAATGGAACAATACCGAAATTCCAAATGGTCTCCAAAATAAGTAGCTCTAATAATAATGGCAATCTGTAATATTCCTGATATTCTATTTATTTCTTCCTTACTACTCTCCTTCCTCTCGTTCCGTTTTCTTTAAATAACTTTCCTTTCCCTACTTTCTACGAATCACTCTAATGGGTTTAATGTCAGCGTGCCATTAGTCTACTGCTTAGAAATCGTAAGAGCAACAGCAGCCATCACCGCCATTCTCTATATTTCAATAATCTTTCAATAATGCAAACCTAGAAAGGCGCACTATGATTCCTGTATTATTTTTGTTAGGTGGATTTCAACGAATTACTAAAACTACAACGGTAACAACACCCTTTTCTTCAAATTACAGTTAAACTCTGTCATAATGGCATTTCATTATAAGCACAAGTAGCTACAGTTACACCGATTGACTTTCAAACGAACAGTCTACCACGATATTTTTATCATGTTTGGTTATAGCGGAGTTTGCGATTTTTCGTCATCTTCAGCAATGTTTTGTAGTGACATTATCATTTTCAAAGGATGCACAATGTTTACTTGGTTTATAAAAAATAACTACATCCCCCATAGTGATGATCATCATATTATCCCTGTTGTTAAACCTATTACGGAGATTATTATCACGATGATGACATGAACACTCCACACGCGATCAATTGCCCATATAGTAATAGTAATGGGGTAAATGGAAAGAAGAAATGATGAAGATGATTTCCTAGTTCCACTACATTATTAATTCAGATAGTGCATCATCATCCATCCCCCTTTGCATTTTTGATTTTTTAAGTCCTTATGTGAATATGAGCTTTATCCAATCTGAGCTTTTTAGCTACTCCGCCCTGTTTTTACGAAGTGAAATCATCACGCAATCCAATATTACAAGTGTGTTCTTATAATTTTTTTTAGATAACTGGAAAGTAAAAATACAGTCGAATTCTGCTATAACAAACTGCCAATCTTAGTAATAACTACTTAACATTAACCAGAGGGTCCACTATAGCGGGGTTTCAGTGTATATTGCATTATTTTTTAAAGAGAATAATTCAAATGCTCTTACCCTGTCTTTGTCAATATGAATTGGCCTTAAATTAGGGTCAAAAAGGAGTTTTGTAGGTTCCAAATTTATTGGTGACTGCCTATGACCTTTGTGACATAGACTCCAATCAGGGTTGATAAGTCCCCAAAAAGCTGGACCTGCAAGTAAAAACAACAATTAAAACTGTATAAAAGAAATTGTTAATTTTAAGATATTATTCCCTGAAAACAATCCCATTTAAGAAAATGCAAAGGTCATGACAGGATTGTTCTTGTCATACACAATGTGAGTCCGCGTGTCGTTTTCACGTAACGTAATAAACACGATTCGTCCAACAAAATTTTTCCCATTCCATCTGATTTCTATGTTTTCCGCTGGTAATAGAGAAAAAACATGCGTTGTTCGTGTTCTTTTGTCGGACAACAAATTAGGAATGGTGGAGTGATCTGAATTAGTTCGTTAAGTTTGGAAATAAACGGGGAAAAACTCTATTCTTTTGCTTAAGCTCAGCTGCATTCATATAGATGTTTTTATACTGGATGGATGATAGAACAGGAGGACAAAAGAGCTATTTTCTGGAATGCGTCCCCAAAGTGCAGTAAATTTAGCTTGAGCAAAAGTAACAATTCCTTTCTTTCTTTTTCAAGAAGTTTTAAAAAATAAGAAAATGTAATGTTGCTTCTGTTGATACCAGCTTTTCCTATCCATCCATATCGGATCACTTCTTTTTTCCTCTCCGTTTCCTTCTTTTTTGATGAAAACTTTATCTAAAGATAAAGAATGGGAAAGAAAGGAAAATTGTAAAGTCTTGACAAAGAAGACTTGTAGGAAGAAAAAATGTTCAACTTGTAAGGCCAACTCCATTACAGGACAGTGGAGGTTTTCTTTACAAATAGGGCTTGTTATCCAAAGAGTGCTATTACATATCATCACATCATCAGAAAACAAGTGTATGTAATAGGTTGTTCAAGGAAGAGATGAGATCTTGGAAAAAAGTGGATGATTCTTTGAAACCCAGAAATAGTTAATTTAACAGAGCTTTATAATACTATAGAGGCAAACAAGAACATGAGTGATTTTACGCACAATGCGTATGATTTTGTCTGTCTGTATAATAATAATCATGAAATGAAGTTTATTTCTTTGGTGTTTGGTTAATTGAGAAAAGTGTTGCGGACATATTTGAAAATAGAATTTTTGCAGTTTTTATTTATTCTTAAAGAGTTAACCTTGCTTTGACTACGGGACTGGGGAGAAATGACATGTGCCGTAGTTAAGCAATACACGTCTTACTTGGTGGGACGTGGGGCGCATTTTTAATCATGGTGCGGTGGCCATGGTTTTGATGCAATGCTTCTTCCGCTTCAACCTTTGCTTCTTTTTAGAAAAGAGTTAAATGAACGGACAGATCAAAAAGTGGATTTTTTACATGCTGAAAACTTATAAATAGGACGATAAAGTCTGAAGGGATTGGGGCTGAATGAAAAAGCACGATTTTCCGGTATTTTTGTCAAGTCGTGAGGAGAAAGAAGAGGAAGGAAAAAGACGGAGTTGCTGCTAACTTTGCCATGCAAAGAGAAAGTGAGTGAGGGAACAAGTTGAAGGAATTTTGTTGAGAGATTGAAGGAAGGAAAAGGGATTTTCCTTGTTCCGTTTTATCTCTTGATCATCACCATCCTCTTGATCATGTAGCTTGTTTGCTCTTCCCAAAACAATGCCACATCACATGCAGTTTTCCTAAAAGTTGCTTACCTTCTCCTGATCTCTCCCTTTTCGAAGATAAGTCAGCTAAAAGTTACTATGTATAAGAGGAGAAAACAAGTTTTCTATTTAAAGCTGTTGCAAATAGATATACCTACTACAGGTTTTGCTTTGTTGGTCTGTCTGTCTCTGTGTGGGTTAGATAACATGTGAATGCTACATCCGATTTAAATGAGCAAGACATGTATATTTTCCGGTGATATTAACACTAGTAAAAAGCATTTTAAAATAATTATAAACTAGAAATCGTTAAATAGGGGTTTTTTAATTTTACTTACCCGATATTCCGTCGTACGTCCACCAATCCTCCCAAATTACCGCTATTGAACCTGCAAAACAAAAAACGAGAATTAGCTTTAAAACTAAACGCATTCCAATTGCCAAAATCTTTAAAGTAAATGTTCAAGCTGAACAATCAGAAATCTTCCAAGTTCCGTTTATGAATTAAACAAACTTGCAGTTAACGAATGATAAACAGTGAATGCACACTTGAAATTCGGAAGCTGAGATGACAAAAAAGCTAAATAGCTACAGAATGATTTGATATTGCAGTTGATATGAATTATCAGGGGGAGGGAAAGACATTTATTGACAAGGTACGACAAGGTTTTTTATACAGAAGTGAATTCCAAAGAATGTTAACTTTCAACAGTTTACTTTTCTTCCGTGTGAATGGTCCAGAGGAAGGGAAACAATGATTAAGTCAGTGACTTGAAGTGATCAGCGTTATTTGGAATATTTACTTAAGAAATGAGTGTAGCCATGCAGCTCATTTCAAGGAAGTACGTTTACCTTGTTCATTTAAGAAAATTCGATTTTAAAGAAATTGACTCGGAATATAAGGCAAAATGGTGATGAACCCGAGAATAGAGTTCTTTTCTTGAATGTCAATATAATGATAAAGTTTTGCCAATTCAATGTCGTCCGCACTTCAAAGTCAGTTCAATCTTTTTTCAAAGGTTTTCATTTCGTTTTAACGTCTGCAGATTTTCTGAAAGAGTTACAAAAGAAATGCAAGAGTTTGATGATTATAGCAAGCGACATTAGAAAAAGCTTGCTCAGCACACGACAACGTGAACAACGCCAATTGCAATTGTCTTTTTACTTGAAAGAGTTCAACTCAAGCAAGAAAACAATGCTTTTCTTCGACCTTAAATGTAATCAATTACCTAAACCTTTTATAAAAATATAAGATTGTCAGAGCACGGATCAAGTATGTCTTGGGGATATGACAATGCGTTGTATAGTTCAGATTGGAAAAATTCCGCTATAAAAACAACTTTGGATAATAATGGTCCATTATAGCTGTTCTTTAATATTTAAAATTCAACAAGACAATCCTTATAATAACTTGTTTGCCACAAGGAATACCGTTATATCGGAGTTTGACTTGATCTTAATCGCGTATTCAGAAGATAACCCTGAAAATGACTGCAGTTAAATACAAGATTAATTAGATCTGAATCAATTTGATTAATTTGGAGAAAATTTTGTATGCAGGAATGTTATAAAGTATGAAAAATAGTAACGAAGGCTAAAGAAATGATACAGAGACGTAGGGATGATGTTGACTTAAAAAATTAAGCTTTGTTGCAACAGCCGTTACCACTCCTTCCATTTTGCTGCACAAGGAAAAGAAGGATTGTTTTCGTAAATGACTTGTCTTATTTGCAAGAAGACTTAATTTCCCATGATATATTGACCTTTCTTTGGGAAAAAGGGAAGTGAAAAAGTATTTTTATCATCATCACCGCCTTTGGTGTAGGAAGTCACTGGATTAGTTTTACAAAATTTATGATTCTGTCGTTGTTCCCAATATGCACGGATTCATTTCTGTAAATTGCATGAAAGTTTTGCCTTATTTGAATGCAGCATGGACGACATTAGGGAAACATGCTTTTTTCTCCCTCGTGGCTTAATTCAAAAGAATCATTTCAATGTGTCAACTCTTATAAATTAGCTTAAACTAGTTAAATCTCTGGGAGCATTTTGTTTGAGGAAGGAAAGCGATGGGGAATTACGCCAATTAACAAAAAGAATTTCACACTTCTTCTAACACCGCTAAAAATGCTAATTAAAGAGAAAGCTTGAGTGAAGTTTCCTACACAAATTCTGCTGAAACTTACCCAGCGTCATAATAACTTGGTAGTTATAAGCTAGGCCGTTATAGTGGAGTTTGACTGTAAAGCGACCTCAAAAATATAAAAGGAAGTGGAAACAGAAATTGAATTTGTTCGGAAATAGCTCGTGTTTTCACTTGAGCAAAGAAACATTTTTGAATGTCATCTTAATATTTAACTTATTAGCCTCAAAAACCCTTGTTTTTATTATCCTGTCGTATATTTATCAAGATGATCACATCGAGGATGTCATCAAGTGCATTGAACAAGAGAAAGTTGTGATCGAAGAAAGGAAAAGAGTTACATTAAGCCAGGGAAAAGGCGTACTTGGAGAGAAAATGTTATTGCGTAAGAGAAAAATTGAATTGTACTCAAGGAATACTAGCGGAGGCGAGACAATTGAAAAGTTGAAATGGTTTTGTGTTTCTTCGAATCTCTAAATTGCTGGGTATTTTTCTTATTCATATTTTTCTATTTCTCGTGCCTTTTCCTACAAAAATTCTATTGTTTTATATTTTCAAATGTATGAACTCAAGTGCGTTGCTGATGATTGTAGAAAAAAGAAAAGGGTAAAAGAGCAGTTTTCTTTTTTACGTAATTTCCTTATAAAATTGAAAAAATGTGGAAGAAAAATGGCACCTTTATAAAAATGCACAATTTTTAAGGTGAATCTTTCTCGAAACACTTTCTGTTTTATATTCTTGAGAAACGGCATTTCAGAAGTGAAAAATAATGTCAAAACAGTGAGAATAAAAAATTCAAAAAAGACGAAATGATGCATTTTATATTTCATAATGTTGAGTAAGTCAGCCTTTAGGAAAACAGCTAAAAATAGAAGATGATGAGGAATAAAAAACAATGGGCGATGGAACAATATTTTAGCGAGTATTGTTAAGAAAAAATGGAGACAGGAAGTCACAAGGGAGAAAAGTACATATATTGTGCCAAATGCCAGTGCGTTTTTACACACATCCTAACAAGCTTAAAATAACCAACAACTTGCCCACAATAAGAAAAGCCCGCTATAGCGGAATTTAACAGTAAATTATACATTTAAGTTAAAAATTGAAAGAGGTATGACGTAAAGAAAAAAGAGTCAATTTTAGGGTTTCTTCTTGATAACTTTGTACTTGAGTAGAGGGTACAATAACTTCTCCTTTAATTCATCTGATCATCTGAACTTTTGAGAGAAAATAAAAGAAAGTATAAATATGTAATGTACAAAAAGGTAAGTTTTTGTAAAAAGTAAAACTACAGGAAAAACTGTTGGAAACTCCACAATTCGTTTTCATTCCCTATCCATCCATAATCCAAGTATATTTGTATTGACAAGTTTACTAGCACAATTTTCAACTTTCTAGGCATCAACTACGTTTTCTCAAAATCAAAAAAATAAAGGGGAAAACTTTCTGTCATCCTCGTAAACTCTTGTTTCCCTCGCTGTTGTTTGTTGTGGTGTTAAAGCGGTAGTAAATGAACTTTACGTAAAAGTTAAGAAGGGAACACACACGGGTAAAATACAGGAAGAGAAATATCTTATTTCTAACAAAAGTTTTTTTCGCCCACCTTCTTGGACTTGACTTTCCCCTTTTATTATTATTAGTATTATTATGAAGAGCTAACCGCACTCTTTTTCATCAGCTGCATTATTATTATCATTATTATGGCTTTTACTGCCATTACCATGCAAGTTGCATTCAATATTATTATTACGTTACATTGCATTTTTTCTTTTCTTCTATTCAGTCAAGCTTGATTGTTCCGAGATGGTTTTTATGGGATTTTTTCTTACTTTCCTTCATTACTTCATCGTAATCATGGCAACATTTCAATTTTTTTCCCACTCACTCACTCCCTATTCCCAATTCAGTTTGTTAAGCTCACTACCATATGTGGCGATTCACACCAACTAACTATATATATCATAATCATCCGTCCAAGCCATCATTGCAAGACGTGTGAATATGTGTGAATGTCTGTGGTCCGCAGTTCTGGTCAGAATGGGCAAGAAAAAATGCAGTGCATATTGCGTAAGCTATTATTCCCCGGGTAATTCACAAAAATAAGACGGTGGAATTGAGTGCTGAGTCCCAACAGACTCGGAAACTTTTTCAAGGTCATTTCTACTTGCAAGAAACCCAAAAAATGAGAAATTGAACAAAATGTGTAAAATAAGGTTGTGTATCATTAGAAGTGAAATAAGCGCAAAAAACAGTTGAAAATTGTGTTTAGAAAGCTTCGATATGTGCCTATTTCCGGTGTAAAATAAACAAGGATTCAACAACAGATTTGAAAGGCCTAAAAATCCTTTTAATTTAATCTGTGAATGAACTCATACAACTCGGATTACTGTATTAGTAATTTTGTAATCTGCAATGCATCCAATTACATACACTTCCCTATTTCATCCTTTCCATTAGATGCTCCCGATAGAATACTTGCACAGTCATTATATGCATTTTTACTCTCAATGTAAGATTAGTTATAATGCAGTTTATTGCGTGATTTACAATTGTAAATTAGGCTGATGTCGGGCGTTTTGTGGGAAACTAGAGAGGAAGAGGAAAGTTATCACTTTGAACGTGTTTACTAGAATACTAGCAGAAAGTATTATTCCCCTCATAATATTAGATTTCCTTGCCCATAAATATTGAAATGCATCTGTTTATTAATAAACAGTTTTGCCTTGTTACAACAGTAAACAAGATGACTAAGGCAATACCTTTCCTAGAGAAAAGCCCAGGAACAGTTTGTATTTATACTCATTTGCTGATTAAAATCAAAAGTGGTTGTTGTTTGGTGCATGTGTGGAATAACGAAACAGGGCTTCTCCCTCCAAAAATAGTCGTATTAAGGTGTGTTTACATTGGACAATACTTTACGCCGTAATATTGGAACAGTGCTTTCCAATACCCTATGTAAAGGGCATTTTTTGCTTTTACGTTGCGCAAAAATGAGTTCTGAACTATGTACAAAATTGTAACCAGTATTACGCCGTAACAACGTGAAATGAGTGTGAAAGCACCTTTACACGTATTTTGTACTACATAGTAGTGCAAACACAGTTTCTCTGTCCCATGCAATTCTTCGCCAATGGTGCTCTTCAAAGAGAAAGTAAACTTTGTGGTTTCAAAGATCCTAGCAATAATAATGATGCTCATGGTGCTACTATTGGCTGTTGTTTAAATTAACAATTTTTATAAATTTATATAAACAAAGCGTATAGTAAGGAGAGGTCCAACAGCCGTCGTGACTTGTGATGCTAGCTTTCAGCATCTGCACCTCCTTTCAAAACCCCTTTCCAATTTTAACTTTTATAAAAAAATATTTTATGAGCAGAGGAAATATTGGCTTGGAGAAATGCAAGAGAGAAAAGAGGTAGAGAGAATGTGTTGGTTTAATAATCCCCATGTTGCATTGTATACTTCGTCCTATTTACTAGCAGGTTTTGAACTGTTGTTGTGCATGGTTTTAGCATAAAATTTTGGATGATGAATAGCTTGCAATTAGTTGGCCATCTTTCTCTTTCCGGCTTTTATTACACCAGAAGGAACAGAAAGATTCATGACTTGGGAGGTTCATGTGAACAATTGCTGCATGTAAACATTCATAATCCTTTAAAATTTATGTCATTGTGTGTTTTAGTTTAAACAATATCATCAAAAATCGTAAATTTATATTCACCACCAAATAACTTTTGATATCTAAGTTTCTGCTTTTGTTGAAACTTTTCCTGGTAGAGATAAAGTTTCCCGTTCTCAAGTAGACGGTGGAATAGGAAATAGAAGGTTTTTGCTTAAATGAATGAAATATTAGGGTTTGCGTGCATTGAATGTTGATATTAGTGTTTTCTCACATGATTGCAGTATAAATTAGCTATGTAACAAGTCTCAAGTTTTTTCCTGTAATTAATCCAAACAAGTTGTGTTTACACCGGTATAATGTAGGTGGAAGTTATGAAACGCGATTTGATTCGGATCGGATTACATAACTGGATCACTATCAAAATCCCCCGTTAATCCTAATTCTGTTATTAAGAATGAATTTCAATCTGCGGTCCGTAAAACAAATGGAGATCAATGTCATGTCAGGCATTAAAATTACACAATGGACAATCCCGCAAGTTTCTGGTAAAAATCACAAGCAATAAAGACAGTGGGCAGCAAACCTTTCTGTTCTGTCAAGATCTCAAAATCTATTTCCGTGTCCTCCTACTCCCAAGGAAAAACAACAGTCATCATCGTCATCTGCTAGCCTGACTGGAAAGGACTGTCTCTGGCAACTATTCACACACATTTCCCCTTCCTTTCTCCGCTTGTCCCAAAGTTGAATGCAAAGAAAGTTTGAGTTAGGAAGGGATGCCGAGTAGTTTTTTAAGATCTATTCCCTCCTCAAAATTTCTCCGGATGTTTGCATTATTTCTAACAATAAACTGACACTTTTATAAAGATGATGGCTGGATGGGATCGCAAACATGATCCGGCATACTTATATACAATGAGTATTATCACTCTTCTAACCTTTTGCATACTATGCAGATGCTTTAAATAGGATGATAATCACGATAATACTGATATTCCATTAGATTCTAATCCCTATCAACACACTGGATTTTTGTTGTTTGAAGGAAGGGAAATCCTTAAAGTTATCGTTAAGCTTTAACCGTACGTAACCCCTTTTATAAGAATTCTTGACAAGAAAACAAGATTTGAAAGGAAGATCGGGTTTTTGAGAAAACATTTCTCTCTTCCACTATAATCAACATAACCGCCACCATTGTTTCTTTGGGGTTTCCTCAGGGTATCTTTGCATTAGTAAAACCATGTTTTGTTCTTACACGCTCAGTTGAATATTCAAGAGCCTGTGTAACTTGTCTTGACTTTGCATACCTTGACTCTCAATATCTTAATAGAGAAAATTCAGGGATGTCAGATCTCTCTCCCCGCAACCTGTGAGCTGCAATATTAGCCCAGCTAGAAAAGACCACCCTATGTGAGCACGATTTTAAAGAACTGAAAGAAAGGAAAGCCGTCACCGGTGAAAGATATGAAAACTACTGCATTTAAAGTGGCAGTAAATCTGATGACTGGAAACAAGCTAAAATTTGAATTGATCTTGTAAGAAAAGAAAACAAGTTTTGACTCGTCTTAGAAACGTAGATGATGATGATGATGCGCCTAATAGGATTGTTCCTTTTCAACTTTTGTTTCGACTAACAATGTGTAATTATATTGGCGTAAAAGTCGGGGAAAGTTCAAAGTTGCAATGATGATGTTTTACTACGTGGATGTGACAGAAAGGAAGAGTGAAGGAAGTGTTTAAAGACGGGTAAATGTTACAAGAATGGCAACTGGAAGAGGAGAAAGATAGGAATAAATAATAGGAAAGGGAATTGCCAAATCCCGGCCCAGTTTTTCTTCCCCCTTCCATCACTATGAATTTTAGCTACTATTTTCCTTGAACAAAGACGCAATGATAAACGTTATGAATCTGTGCACAAAAAACCTTTGGAATGAGAAAACGAACAAATCTCTTCTAGTATCTCTTCAATTATAGAAAAATAAGATTTCGTATTGCCCCAATTCTCTACAACACCTCTGACGCACTTTAAGAAAGGAAATTACTAGAACAATTTCCAATATAATTCAATGCTTACAAAGCAAAGTGCACCTAAAAACTAATCTATAAGTGGATTTTACATGTAAACGTGTTCAGCATTCATATTTCGGTAAAAGATAAACCTGCAAAAGATTCTTTTTCCAAAAAATGGATTTTACAGGAAAGATGAGTGGGGGAAAAGTGAACAAAGAAATAAGTCAAGTGGAGGAAGAGATCCTTTTCCGCTAAGTTGAACACTTGAAACTGGAATTGCACATCAATCCTGACAACTCTGCTAGGGGTTTGGTAATCATTATCAGTTGAAGAAGCTCGTGTTTGTGGGAGAAAGGAGAAGATTCAATAAAACTAATATTTACTTTGTAAACTAATACAAAGCCAATAATATTATATATCCACATCAGCTGCCATACCACTCATTAGAATTATCTTTTCAAGCCAATAAGTAGCAACTTGGATACGGTAATCAATGAAGGTATACGTCAGTCAAGTATTACATATCAGCTTTGTTTGAATATGAGCGAGTTGTTTAGGCGAAATGTTACAATTTATACCTGCAACGTCACTATCCCCCGCATTTGACTTAAATCATTATCCAAGATATTAAATAACAAGTCCTGGCAACCATATAAAAGAAATGACGTCCAGTACGATCTTTTACACTGTAGTGAAAGGCTAAAGTCTTTTCTTTTTATTTCGTCAAAAATGAACTCTTGCATTGCCATACTATTCAAATCAACATCATCATGAATGAAATTCGAACCAGAAGAAAGAGTGGAGAGTAGCTTGCAGCAGAAAGTTGAAAACAGAAGGAATACATTATAAAAAAGATCTCTCAAGTGACTCTCTACCTTACTTGTAATGCATGCAAAAGGAGAAGATGCTGTTTCATTTATATTTATGTATGGAGTGCATTATGGCAGAACAAAAAGAATGAATGATGGGGCTCCCCTGATCATCGTCTTTATCATCATCACCATTTCCCCCCAATGTTACTTTTACAGTTTCCGGGTAAAAGTAACATGTTCGATATTCAAAGCATGTAACACTCCTTCCAGACATTTTTTGCAATTCTATGATCGTCATCACAGCAGTAACCTTGCACATTTTTTTTACAAAAACTGGCCATTACACAGTTTGCCTTTTTACAAGCGACATTTTCTCCGTAAGAAGGAGAAGTGCGTTTTTAAAAAGGACAAGGTCGACTCATTGTGGGATGCTTGAAATTGTTACAAGAATAACGGCTGGCCGTCATGTTACCCTGGTTAATGTTCTACTAGATCATAATCTTTGCTACATTTATCATATTAAGTAACTCGTATATCTCGGAAATTTTGTGTTTATATTAAACAATAAATTAATGTTTCAAGAACGATGAACTTGTTTTCTGTTGCATTTACTACGTGGATAATGAAAAGCGTTAAAAGTAAAAAGAAGCTGTTTTTAACTGCACCATATAAATGCGTAGATTTTAAAATTATGGTCTAATATCGTTGCTGCACTTCCCTGCCGGCAGACGTTTGAAAAAAATCAACTCAAAAGTAGAAAGAAATAAATTGTTGAGGAAAAACAAGGCCGCTCACCCCTGTTCTATTTATTTGACAGTGACAGTGTAGAAAGTATTTTTTACACGGATGTGTTTGTTGTGCAGTGAGTCTGTCTCAAAGTTTATAAAAATTGGAAGAAAATGCACGGTTTGGTGTATTGAGGTTTGAATGGTTCCAACGAGTAAGGAAAGCAGAATAAATATAACATACCGTTCAAAATTCCAATGCAATTCACAACAAAAAAAAGTTAGAGGAAAGCTGGTCCAAGAAATAAGAACCAATTCACGTAACAGGAAGAACAATAGAAAAGTGTTGGTGAACTTGCAGAGTGAAAAAGAAAGAGGGTGAGAGGGGAAATCCATAAGTTTCTCACTTCAGTCCCTTGGAAAATTATGGAGTTAAACTCTGCTATAACGATTTTAATAAAATTGGTACGTTAGAGATTCAGTTCGTAATAAAGATTGTTCTTTTTAAAAATCCTCGTACCAATAGTTTTGTACTTGTCCACTATAAGCAAGGTCGTTTCAGTGGAAGTTGGCTGGATTCTTTCTACAGATAAACGAAGTTGGAAGGGGCAGAAAAGTTTGGGCACGTCCAGAATTCAACATGGTCTCTCTATTCGATGATACTGCCCAAAGACAATTTCCGGTTGTAACACAAAAACAAATACTTGGAATCAAAGCTGGACTATTACTTCTCCAAAAAAGTGACAAATTTGTTAGAATATTATAAAGGGAGAAGTCATATGCACTTATGCAACACTTTGCCCCTACCGGATTCTTTCAAAAATTGTAACCTAATAATACACAACTAGAAGCTACAAACTTTCTCTTTGTTCCGGGTTTTTGTTGATTTGTTGATCTTTCGGCTTCTTAAGAGATGATGTCGTAAAAAAGAAACTTGTATTAGCCAGATTGCAGTGATAGTAGCAGTCAGAGAGGTAAAAAAGGAAAAGCAGATTAGCGGAGAAAGTATGGATGATTACAAGGAGGATTATTACAAGTGGTTGTGGGGAAAAAGTAGACGAAATAAGAAAAGTTTGCTACTTTAGTACTCAAAGGATATTGTTTTGTTTTTGTTGTTATTCCCAGTGTTTAATGGGTCGTTAGGGTTGTCTCTTTCTTTCTTTTCAAAATAGATCCCATCTCAAATAGTGTAGTTTACAATGCTATTCAGAAAGATGCAACAACATTGCAGACTGGAATTTAATTTATTTCATAAAATCAGTATTTTAAGTAAGGATTGGGCAATATTATAGCTTTCAGGTTAATTTTTATATAAAGCAAGAGCACAAATTTTAACCTTATTTTTTTAAAAAAAGTTGCCCTCAAAAGTGTGATTTTGTTCTTCTATTGTAGGTTAGTCAGGTAAACTAAATAAGTTTTAAAATTGTTTAATCAAATTGCTTGAATGAAATAAGGGCATTCCATTATGTTTTACTTGTGAGTTTTCCCCTTTGTGGCAAAAAAGTTATTTGTCATGGATTCTCGATTTTTATGAGTATTTCCATAATGATTTTAGTAATCATCGCAAGAAAAAGCTGAAGATTTCCCTTTAGACCAATATCTCACTTCCCTCCGTTGGTCCCTCCAACCGCCTGTCGTCTTCTTTTTCCTTTAACGTCTTACAAGTGTTTAAATAAGGCAAGAAAATGAGTTAAGCCGCTGGCAAATAAATATTGTTTGGAACGTGTGCAAAAACGAGCAATTTTTGAACGCGTTTATAATTTAAGAATGTTGCAATTTGTGGAACGTCTCAGGACATTTTTTTCTCTGGGAAATGGGAATTACACAAATTAAATTTCATTGTCTTTGACGTTACAAAGCAATTCATTTACTTTGCAAAATTTTATTACGAGATGTAAAAGTATATTTTGGCAAATAGTAATTTCATACATGGAAGTAAAGAATTTGGTGATGATAATACACAAAATAATTTTTGTAAACTGTCTATTGCTGTGTTTTAATCTCTGATGAGAATAAAAGAAAGGAAGACATGAGTAAACTAGTAATAAGTGTAAACTACATCCTCAAATTGTGTTTTTCTTTATTTCCCCCGTTCCCTCCAACCCCTGTTTTTTATTACTCCCATTCCAATGGAAGGCCAAAAGTTAAAATAGTTTTTGTTGAGGAGTTTGTTAACCCTTTCCTTGCTTATTTTAACCTTTAATTTAAAACGTGCATGACGACATAATCTCCACAAATGTAATAAGTGTCTCATTTCTTTTACAGAGAGAAAGTTGAATGGACAAAGTGATACCGGAAAAAAGTTTGAATTCCAATTCTAACGGACAGAATGAGAGGGAAAAAGAATCAAAGTTTTTAAAACCGGAACTTCTTTCAGTTTCTATCCTGTGCAGGATTAGACGCGGAGTTCAATATTTGTTCAGGAAAAGAAGTCGTCGTCGCGTTGGCAGTTGTGGTGGCTAGTATTAGGTTTAACTGGAATTTATGGCTAACTTTACGAACCATTGTATTACTCCGGTGGCAATAATTTTTCCTTACTTGCTTACTTCTCTTGACAAGTGTAATGGAAAAATATCTTGGTGACTTTTTTCGTCCTTCGTCTACTCACTATAAAATAAGCTTTTTTCCCACCCTCCACCGTTTCATTACTCCATTCCTGTTTAACCAACAATTGGACTTAGTCGCTTTGCATACCAAAAAATTCTAAAGTGTGGACCACAACAACCGTTTATTGTTCGGGTTTGTTTAATGCTCTTTATAATAATTCAACTACTACTATATAGCCACACACAGTGGAAGTTCTTTTCAGGAAACAACCACGAAAGTTTGAAACGACAACAATAACTGCTACATGAATAATAATAATACTCGTAATAATAATAATAGTGAATGGAACTATTCTTTTGGTAATAGTTGGAAACTTTTTCTGAAATGATTTTGATGCCAGAAAGAACACGCCAAAGGCCGCAGTAGTTTTATAAACTAGCCAATAGAGAATCCCGGACAAAACCTTATTTCAGTTCATTGTCATTGCCTAAAAAGAATAATCTAATGTTCTGAAATTATGGTTCCTAAAACTAATCCAGTTTTTCAAGTTCCTGCGATACGTCATTAAGTTTATGATGGTTTCAAAACTTGCTCGAAGGAGAAATAGAAGAAAAAATCCAACAAGTTTAATAGGAAAAGTAGAATATTTTGAAGATCTTGTCATGCTTTCTAAAAATTAATAAAATTACTGTTAGAATAAAAATCAAACAAACTTAGCATAAAAAAGAGCAATTCCGTCCTCGGTTCGGGTAGCTAAACACTAACGAGACTGGCAGTCAGTTAAACGAAATCTTATGTGACAACCAGATAATATTCCAAGTTACGTAACGGGCACAATGTAAACCCTAGCGTTACATTTTTGCTAATAATTGTAGATTTAGGTATTGAAACATTATAATGGCAATCCAAAGGTATGTTTTTCTTAATTCATTTATCATGTGGAACAGTTGAATGTCCTAATGTCATAGAAGAAAAATAAGATATCATGAGGATAAATTTCTGTAAAATATATTATGACGTTGTGTCTGCTACCTTTTTATAAAACTGTAAAACTGCCTTATTTTGACAGGATATGAAGCTGTCCATCACTCACTCTTTTTTATTCTTCATATTCAGAAAATATATACGTTAAGTGAAAGGAAACAGTAATGATTTTTTCTAAAAATACACAACGGTAGGGTAAATATTTTTGCTATCTAGTGTAAACTACACGAAAGAAATAAATAATATTTTCCCCTTGTTCGTTTCCTTCCAACTTGCTTCCATCTCATGATTGATAGTAGGGGTAAAGCTCTTGTCACATTTTTTTTCTTTTTTAGACAATTTGCCACATCTTTAATCTGGAACTGTGTACAGGTCGTGCTTAGAATTTCTTGGTGGATAAGCATTGCGGGAAATGTATCTACAACTTCCTTTGCTTGTATAACTTCCTTTGTAAAATAGAACGTGATCCGTTATGTACTTGCTGAATGGAAAAAGAAAGTACAAATAGCTGTGGTGATTGCGTAAGCTTAACTCTCTTTTGTGATTTCAGCTTGTGCTTTTTCCTCAAACATTTTTCAGCAAAAAGAAAAATTAACAAGGTTCAAAGTACAGAGATTCAAGAAAAATTTCAGGGCTGCAACAAAGAAAAATGTAGGATTGTGAGTGACCTTTGGGGGTGGATTGCTACAAAGGAAAGAAGAATCATTTTGCAACGTTCACGTTTCAGAGAGGAAGAAATATTGAAATGAGTTAGCAAGTCTCAAAGCCTGAGCTGATCTTAGACTTTGGAAAACCATGTAATGTAACATTTGTAAAGAATTCTTTTAAAAAGGCATTCCATCAATTTTTAAAAATCTACAAAAATTATTTAAGTTTTCGTGTTAGGCAAGCCATACTTAATTGTTTTAATAGTGATACATCATTTTTAAACGTAATTTATTTCCAAATCATGAGAACTTCATTTGAAGCCAAATATGTCTTTTCGATTCTACAACTTATAAATGTAATGAATGGGACATATGAAGCAATCTTTCTCTGAACAACTTCCCCACCCCAAAATGGCAGAGAATATCTGTGATTTTGAACCAAACCCAGCCAATTATTTTCACCTCTTCACATTAAATTTCTTAGAGAAGCAATTGAGCCAGCTTAGTTACCCGAAACCACAAATAATGTCGTCTTGGCTAAAAAGAAAATACGTTCTTGTTTAAAGAGGATGAAGAAGAGAGAATTCCTTTACATTCATCTTCCTTCTTGATCACATATTTTTCCTGTGAGTACACACATTTGGCATGAAATGTAAATTGAAAGAGTGAATTAAAGGTTTAGTTGTACCGTATTTTATTATTTTATAGGAGTTTTCCATCGTATGTTTAAAAAAAGGTTTTTAGTTAGTTGCCAACATAAATCTACCTGGGAAATCCCATTTTGGATAAAGAAAATCTTAACCACTCCTACATAAAGTATAATATCAGCAGCGTAAACATAAGGGATTGAAGGGGGAGATGGTTTATCTTTCTTTATCTTTTACTTTCTGATGTCCTAAGAGAAAATACTACAAAGCATATTCAAACATTTTTACGTAGTAAAAGTTAAAAATAAGTTCAAACTTCGCTATGGCGACCTTTCATGTAGTGAACAAGTAGTTCCTTGGCACATGGGCCGTGTTAATTTTCTCTGTATCGTTATAATTTTAATTAGGAAAACAGAAATGTTAGGAACAATTATAGTCAACTGTAACAATAATGTTTTTAATAAAATTGGCTCGTTATAGCGAAGTTGGTTTCTTTGCCATGCTAGGTTTGATACATTGTTTAATATCGTTCTTTTCCTCCCCTTCTTTCTATCCCGTCACCAAAATATCTATTATGCTATGAATCTATCTTTGTATAAGATAATCAGGTGTGTTGGAATTCCGTAATAAGCTCAAGTGGCAATAAGATATGTCCAGTTTTTTTGGAGAATAGATTTAGGTGTTTTGCCAGAGTGCCCCAACTACTTTTAGGGTAGTAAATGCAGTCAGCCATTTATCTGTCTAGAAAGAAGAAGAGGAAGAGTTATTGGAGAAGGTATTTCATTCCTCCTCACAGATTGCTTTCTCTACAAAATGTTTTTATTTCATTGTGACTGCACCAGCAATGAACTAATGTAGTGATTTCTATTAAATGTGAAATGCGCTATTTTTTCTTCGTTTACTTCGCCTTCCTCTTCCTCTCCCTTTTTCTCTTGTCCCAAACAATAAAGTATATGGGCTGCCCATTATCTTTCATGTAGCCATTATTATTTACCTATGTACCTGTCCTCATCTCAAAGACTAAAAGAAATGGTAACTTTTTCCGTCGTTATTTTTTCTCGGGTTGTTTAGTAAAAAAGGATATGAGCTATAACGGATAAGTGTGAGGGCCTCTCTCTTTCCTTAGTACTTTACTTTAAATGAATGGGCTTTTCCACTAAACTAAAATATGTTTTCTCAGATCTTTTTTACTCCTGGTGGTGGCAGCTATTTGCAAAAATAATGGATTCTCCCTTATCTTTCTACCTTAAGTGTAAGACCAGTGAATGGAAGTTTGTATCGTATTTGGCAGTTGTAGGACGAAAGGATAACTGTTTTTCCCTGTACAAAGCTAGAACTTGTGGGTTGGTTTGTGTAGCCATTAAAAGCAGCTCTTACAAGGAGGACAAGTAGCACATGGTACATTGCACACGGCAAATAATTCTCATTTAGTGCTTCGCTGACATTACTCTGGATT
This sequence comes from Lepidocyrtus fimetarius, assembly GCA_036507315.1. Classification (NCBI taxonomy): domain Eukaryota; kingdom Metazoa; phylum Arthropoda; class Collembola; order Entomobryomorpha; family Entomobryidae; genus Lepidocyrtus; species Lepidocyrtus fimetarius. The sequence continues at coordinate 49,703 of JAANSO010000173.1, forward strand.
ATTTACATTTAAACGAAAATAGTAATACTACATCCGCTGATTTATAATGTTCCAGTGTTATTTCATCTAGAAATCTCTCAAACAGCGTTCCTCATTTAAAACAAAAAAGAGAAGAAATTGCTTTGACAGCAAATCGTCCCAAGCAAATATTTTCCCTGGTTTGTCGTTTTTAGATTCTTTGATTTCGCAAGATGACAATTTTGTAGATTTCAAAGGTAATATTTAAATTAAAAAGATATAAATTAGTATTGTTAATAAGTTTTCGATCCCTAGCGGTAGTTAATTAACATGCCAAATAAATTATCGATATCAGTTATCGATATCCTAACTAACAAATAAGATTATCTCCCATGTGGGGTAACCATCTGTAGGAAACCCTAATTGCTATGAATTAGTGATAAAAAAGGAAGGTCATTCGCCCAAAACAGGAAATCAAATGCATTGATAACATTAAAGATTTGCAGTAGATTTCAATGTTTTTGTATGGCAACAACAAAGGAATATATTTAAGCTGCATTTTTATTTTAAACACAGATAAGCCCCCTGCCATCATGAATTACACATGCACACCTTCCCCAGTTCGGGCAGTGTCATCCTCAACACCAAAACAATAACATTGCGCTGTACGTTGAACTTGGGGAAAGACATGGAAAAGGTTTTTTTAATCCTGTCACGAAACAACAATAGTTAGCAAAATCGATACTTTCAAGAGCCCATCCAACTATAAAAATGCAAGAGTGAAGGAGTGGTAAGTCATTAAGGTTTTTTGTCTCTTTCCTTTTCTCTCTCGCACTTTCAATCCTTGGGAAATTGGAATGGAAAGGCTTTCGCGGTTTTACAACAGGAAAAAACATGTTGTCCTGTGATTACAGATATCATCCTACCAAAAAGCCAAAAAAAATACTTTGATGATGATACTCAAGTAGTTGTCGGTATTTCAGGGGATTTGGAAGGATGACTGCACAATTTTATTTTTCATTTAATTCTGTGTTTTTAGGTGAAGCTAAAAATGAGAAAGACAAAAAAGTTTTTATATCACCGAAAAACCGTGAATCGTTTCAACCCCTTCAGTTTTACTCTCTACCTGCTCACAAACCAAAGGGAAAAAAGAAGAATTAACACAGCAAAAAAGTTTTGAGCTCTGGTATGCCGGATTTAGATGATAAAGCAAATCCAATCTAATTGTAAAATCAACCCTTTAACCAGCTTAATTTGAATGAAAATAATTTCAATTTTAAATAAGTCCAGGATAAACTTAAAATTGCTATGTAATTTTTTATCTATGTGGTAAGAGAATATTTTTAAATGATTCTCATCATTTATTTACATGCTTTGCATATAAACTGCAGTTTAGCTGGAAAATTGTCTTTAAATTAATTCTCATACAATTCAATTGAGGATTTGGCCACCTGACGACAAAATTGAATAAAGGTTTAAAGGTAATAAGAGGATGTTGGACTTTTATCTCTTTCCAAACAAGAACGCTCTTTCGTAACTTTCTAAAATTCGACTTTGTTAGCATAAAAGACAAATATTCTTTCATCTACGATTTTTTCCTTTTTAAAGTGGGAGTTTATTTCTAAAGAAATGTGAGACAAAAGACACGTCCTTTTCTATTGTTTCTTTCCTTCCGCCTTTTCTTTTGACAAATACCCTCACGTAATACAAGTTTCTATTTTATTTCACCCCACAATAAAATCCTTGGGAGAAAGGGAAAGTAGAATTAAAGGGGGAAAGAAGCTTGCATAAAAAGTCAGCTGCGGCCCTTTTCTTGGAAGTTTGTTTAGAGGTAATCGTCGCATCCACCTTTTCTTGTAATGGAAGGTTATTATGTAACTTGTGTATAGTGCGGTGCTATGTCAATGCCACCATTAATGTGGTCTCGTGGTCTTGCTTTGTTCTTTTCAGGTTTTCTTTTTCAGAAGAGGTATAAATAATAATGACAATGATAATAAAAAACTAGTTTTCTTCTTTTTTAATGCACGCGGGATGTGGACTCCGATGGAGACAAAGGACAATGGCCAAATATACTGGTGTTTTTCTACTTTAAAACTTACTTGCTAATGCGAGAGCGTGAAAATATGCTTAAATGTTGTTGTTCAAGGGATTTTTCAATAGTTAACTGCTTATGAGCATTTTCCTTGTTCTAGTCTAAGGATTTTAACTCAAATAAAAAATAATATGCAAAGATTGGCAAACCCCGTAAGTTTAAGTACAATTTCAGGTTTGATCGTTAATCCCTAATAAAACAATCATAATTTTGAATGGCCTGTGTGTGAATATGCAACTTGCGTAATATTTTGGCAATAAAACTAGCAAACAAGAGTACGTCATCTTTTTATCACTCAACCAAGCAACTTTAAACACGGAACATGGTCCATTTTCGTAATTTACTCACAAAATTAGAGCTCCTTTATTTTACCAAATTATTCGTCTTCGTTAAGTTTCTTCAATGTAATGCGGTCTTTCTAAAAAAAGTATTTGAATGCTGTTTACGGATTTATTCGAAATTTACAACTTTTATCCTATTTCCATTAAAAATCCCTGCAGAATATTTATTTCTGATTTAAGCAAGTCCACTAGTCTAATTTTATTTAGAACAATACCAATCACTGCTTGTGACTAGGTTTGGGTAGTAAAAACGGATTGAAGAAAATACTTTATTTTGTACTGATCGATCCTAATACTCCTGACCCTATTTAGCTTGACTACTTCATTTGTTGTTCTGTATGAGCTTGAAGATTTGGTTTCAAAGCAGGAAGTTCCCGTTTCTCTCAATTTGCAATATACGTTTCATGCATGATTCATTAATAGAAGAAAGCCGGAGTAGGAGAGTAACTCGGTAAAAAGAAGAATATCAACGCACCTTGCTCAAAAAGGATTTCACAAAGTAACCCCTCTTTCCGCCTACACTCATAAAATGAGCAGAATTTAAAACTTGTGTTCAAGTCAGTCAGGAATTATAATAAGCTTTTACCCTACTTTACAATTTGATGAGCTTTCTCTCATGACAAAAATAAAGAGAATCAGACTTACGAAGACTGCCAGGTTTTCAAGCTTGTTTATTCTCTATTCTCATAAATTAACTTATCTATGTAGAAAGTTGCAGAATATCGGAGTTACTTTTGCGATTACTACAACAATGATAGTTTCTTTCAGTCTCCTTTCAACTGACTAAACTTTTGCTAAACTTTAATACTAATTGACAATTTTACATAGCCAGTTTAACATTTTTTCAATAATTAAAGTGTCAAATTCCATATGAACCAGTTTGAGTACTTGTACGTACGCAATACAGATACAAAGATAAGATATATAATGGAGACCTGCTATGTAAGTCTTGACGCACCGCAGTTATAAGATCTTTTAAATTGATTTTTTCACAATAATCAAGTGCCAATGCAGCAAAATTGGATAATATTTTAAAGATATGATCCAGCAATAATAAGTGGAAAATAATCTGTTCTATCGCAATAATCTTTCTCGTCGACGGTGAAGGGTTTTATAGAAATGCTGATGTAGATTTAACAAACGCCAAATGAAAAAGATAGAAGGGAAGGAGGGTGCTGAAAGGCAAATCCGTTACACTTTCTCTGGAAATATTCATCCAAAGTTTATAATTCGTGATCTCGTTTCTAGGCGAAGTAGTTGAGAATGTTGCAGTCAAACTTGCATCAAGTAAATATAGTTTCTTTAGAGGGAACTAAACTTTGGTTAACTTTTCAGTATTTTAATTTAATTAACATATGTATGTACATGAATAGGCTTTTGGCAAGCAGAAAGATTGCAATGTCAGAGAATATTTATTCAGCAAAGTAATTTAAATGAATCAAGTTTAGTAAAAAGCAAAATAAACTTAAAATTGTGATTACCTTGATACCATCTGTTAAGTTTTACTGCGGCAAACAATATCATTACAAACTTAAGTTAAAAACAAAATTGAACAAAAGTATTTAAATAATTGTTTTAAAGCATAAGTTTATGCAAGTCGCATGTGAAAGCACATGATTTTGTTGTATTTTGTTGTATGTCCTTCTGAATTTTAAATTTCACCGTTTACCATTCCACAGTGAAAGAATCCAATACTTTATAAGTGTTTGCGTCTACAATTATCACAGTTAGCTTTATCATGCAAAGCAGCTCCTCGTTGTTCGAACCAAATTCAATTTTATATTTACTTTCTACCTTTAAAATTATTAGTTTAGTTTTCTCATCAGATTCCCCCATTTCATTTTGGGGTTTCAGGTGGTTCGTATTCTTCATGTGCTCAACCAAGAGTTTCCCAGTTGAAAACTTTAGCCCACACTTTTGACATCTGTATCTTTGGTAATCATGCGTGGCTTCGTGACGCTTCACGTGCTGATTTGTTTTAAATTTCTTTTTGCAAACTTTACAAGCATATTTCCAATTGCTGTCGTCATAAGTTTTTTTAGTGGGTTTTGGTAAAACTTGTTTTCTACATTTGCAATTTTGATTCGTGTTGTCACTCTTTTTGTATTTTTTGCAAACTGAGCATTTATAAAGCACTAGTTTTTTAACGGGACCTTGTTTAAAATGTTTTTTAGTTTGGAGGTGCTGCCTTAGCTGAGTTTTTGTTAAGAATGTTTTATTTGGACAGTGGGGACAGGGAAACTTAGGGGACAGTGTGTTTTTCAAATGGCGACGGTTAAATTGATAATGTAAACCTTTTGGATTTAATTGAGATTTGCTGTGGAATCTTTCCATGTGCTTTGAAAGGCTTTCCTTTGTTAGGAGGTATTTCCTACAGACTTTGCAGGTAGCCGGTCCTGTAGAAGGTGGCATTATGATTTGGGGTCAAGAAACGTTTCTTTTACATAGCAAACAACTTGGATACCCAGCAATATCTTCTTAAATGGATTCGAAGTGCTCTAACTGATTTATAAACTTGGAAACACTTGTCACATTCAAACCGTTCGGTTTGGGGTGTGTGGCTAATCACGTGGTTTTTTAATTGTCCAGCTAAAGTAAATGTTTTATTGCAATATGAACACCTATGAGGTTTGTCCCCTGTGTGGTTCATCTGATGCACTTCGTATTGAAAACGACGCTTGAATAGTTTATTGCAAATTGAACATGTAAATTTAAAAGATTCAGGGGCTCTGGGTTTTCTTTGTTTGGATAGAGCTGGAGATGTTGCTTCCAACTCACTTTGAACTACTCTTTCAATCTCGTCTGAAAGCTCGGGCAGAGCTGCTATCAGTTCTTCTTCCATGGGGCAGTTCTTGTTCCTTGTCCTTCTATATATAGTCAAATATGTTCCATATGTTCTGGTCACATTGTAACCAACTTATTGGAATTAACACTGGGGCCAGGATTTATGATTTTTTAAAATAATCATTTAGACATGAAAGTCATTTCTGACAGGAAGTATGAGATTAATATGGGAACTGTCTGAAATGTACACGGTTGAGAACTGGAGAGATAATATTGCAATATCGAGTTGACAAGAACAACGGGTTCATTCATTCTTGAAATTTTGCGTTATTGCTTTGATACCTACTTTACATTTTTTGCTTTTTCATTGGCTGATTTGTTCAACTTGGCAGATACCAGGAATTATTTTCTCTTCAACAAGTAAAAGCTCGTAAAATGTTATTGTAATGATTATAATGATTATTGTTAAATAATTTTATCGACAATGCTTTTATGGGTAGGACATGTCATAGTTTTAATCTGCATGTTGCCTAAATGTCCATAATTTAGATACAATATAATATGCCAACTACTTGAAGGAATAAATAATAATCTGGTTAACACGTCAGGAAAAACGGACTACCATATGTAAATCTTAATTTTGCAAAGTATTAATTCAGATGTATAGTAAGAGGTTTTATACGACTGTATAAAGAAACCATGAACGTGATTGCCAGACGGTAATTATAAAACAGTTCAAATAAGGGTCAAATTCCTTCCGAAAATCTCTGATGGATTACAAGATTGTTTACTTCTTTGCATACCGAGTTGATTCCAAAAGGTGGTTGAAAAGTTCATAACACGATGATTATGACGGCAGCTTCATCTTAACCTCATGGATAATTCACTTGTGTGCAGTTAAAATGAGCTCAAGTCGTTATTGAGAGGTTTCTTTATGGACTGCCATGGGACAATGGTTGCTTTGTAATGAAGAAAAGCGAAGAAAAAAGCAAACGACAATGCGAAATACAAAAAGCACGTAAAGTGTACAACGATAGTCTTAATATTATTTCCCTTTTCATTCCAATTCTAAAAAGATAAAAATAAGAGAAAGTATGAAAGTATGCGAGATTTTGTTCAAGTCTGGCAGTGTTGTCCTATATAGAGACTTTACATTTCAACACTTCTATAAAAAGATACACTGTTTACCGTATATTCTTTTTTTGCGTTCGGGCATGAGTTGTATCATTGAGCAGATTAAAGATTTCGATGATTTCGAAATTTTGTAAAATCGATGATTTACTAATGTATGAAACATCGTTTCTAATAATTAAATAAACCTAGGAAATGATCCTAAAATGAATCTCTGATGAAAGCTTTTAGATAAAGCCGGGTTCTATTATAAGAAATACGGTATAACCCTTTTCCTCTTTCGCGTAATATTAACAAGGAATGAAAGTAAGACTTGAGAGGATAGGCTTTTGAGCACTAATAATATTATGTTGAAGACACAACAATACAAAAAATGTACGTCTCTTGTGGATTTTTTTTATTATTTTTGTGATCTTTTTGTGTTCCTTCCCAAAAATAGGGGATATACCGTGATGGTTTTATACGAGCAAGAATAGTTTTTGGCCGGTTGTGGTAGTATTGTCGGTTAGGGGAAATGGGATTAGAAAAAACTGCTTTCACTGTATTACATTACTAGATTACAAGCTTTCTCTACCAATACCGTATTTTGACATCATCATCAACAGGGTCATTACAGGGACATATGACGATCATCATTGTCAGAATAAGTGGAAAAGGTGGAAGAAGGACAAAAGAAAATATTATGGAACTCTTGTTTCACATGTAGTTTCCTTCAACATCATAGTTTCCCCTTTCCAAGCTTTATTCCTGAACGTATTAAAAGAAAAATGGAGAAAAGAAATAAAAGAAATTGAGAAGGACAAAAAAGTCTTTTGGGAAAGGGAATGATGATGATGAATACAAAAATGTGGATTGTGGTACAAAAAAGCTGGTGATACTGATCATCATCCTTTTGATGATTGTGCCGACATAATCTTCGCCCCGTATAACGGTAGTTAATCTACTGTCATCAACTTCATCACCAAACATCATCATAAGGTTAAATGTCGTCACTTCATTGAGACAAAGAAAGAGTGGGAAAGGGAGAAAAATGAACTTCTTTATGGTTTTTTTCTTCTCTTTACACAACTTTTTGTTACAATTTATGAATAGTTTTGATGGTGCTATGAGGATTGTGTTTTAAATCCCAAGTTTCCGTGGATGTTTTTGGTTAAAGAAGATGTCAAAACAATACTTTTCACACTTTTTATATCTTGAAATTGTTTGTTCCATTTTGTACTGACTAGAGAGTCTTAAAGTCGTCATCATTCACTCTTTTTAAAGACGTTACGACATTCCTGATGAAAAATGAACGGGGGAAATAGGTAGGGTTGAAATTCATTTCTTTCCGAGAGAATTTCTTGGAAATAAAGAGTTACAACTTGCGTTTCAAAACAATTTGGTCAAGAGAAGGAAGCAAGGTTTTGCTTTTGAAAGTAATTGTTAGAGTTTTCCCGAAGAAGTTTGTAATTTAATTAGATAAAACGAATGAACTCTGGCACGAGGTAGAGAAACACCAAAGTTGTACCCTTGTAAATTCCTTGCCCCACTGCCCAGGTAAATGAGTGATCTTGACAAGGCCTAGTCAGGGATGAGTGACATTGAGCTAAATTAAATAAAATTAATTGCAAAAAGTAGGACGTTCAAGTTGTCTACAGGGATACAAGCTAATGTGAGCTAAGACGGGTCTTAATTTCCAACAGGAAAATAAAATGTCATAATATAACAAGGAAATTGTAAAACCACGGTTAATAAATAAGATTGATATGTTTTTTGTAATAAATATAAAAGTTGTGATGCAATTCCTTGAGCTGTTAAATACGTTAAACTCGTAGTAGCAATGTCTAAAGTGCGCAAGTAGTTATTACTACAGGATTGACACGTTTTGCGAATTTGAATGGAAAGAGCAGTGCGAACAGTAACGGTTTTAAGTAAAGACGAAGTAAAGATTTTTATTTAGTTTTATAGCCAATTTCATTATATTATGCAATTGCTTGGAGATTTAGTCACAGAAATGAATGAATAAGCATTTTGTGACCTGAATTTGGGCGTCTCAAGTTGCCCCAGTATTTTTTCGAGATATTTTATGCTGCATTATGTTTCTACATTTATTATCATAACACATAAAACAATATATTTTAGCTAATTGAGAGTGAGTTTTTATAGAGGGAAATTAAATTAGAGATGATGAATGGCTCAGGAATGAACTAAGGCAAGGAAGCCAATGCGAAAAATTAAGTGCATTCCTTGTCTACTTCCCTACTTGCTTATAATTAAAACTAACACGGTTTATATCAACGTTTAAGCGTTCATAAACGACTTGTTTTGTTGCTGGCAGCCGAATTTCTTGACAGAATTGTGTTGTTAAATTTAAGCCAATTCATAATGCACACGTACATAGTGATTATGCTTTAGTGAAATTTTAGTTAGTGGCTTATATAAATTTCCTCAGTTTTTACGAACGTAAATGATATTAAGGTATTAAGAAGCGGCTTCATGTCTTATTAAATAGGAATATTATGAAAACTGACAAGGTAGACTCGGCGATACGGGGAATTCTGTTGAGAATAAAAACTTTGGGAGTAAAACATGAGTAATAACGGGAGTAAATTGCAAGATGCGGAATTCCTTCTAAATGTATTCAGTTTTTATGTTTACATAATAATACTGGAAGGCTTGTCTGCCTCTCTAAACACGGTAGAAATAAATAGTAAATAAATAAAAGCTGTTAAATACAAAGTTTATGGAGGGAAAATGTTGTGAAAAGTTTAAAACAAAAAGTCCTTGGAACTCCGTTGTATTTCTTGATCCACATAGTACTTTGTTTTGTCTTAAAATATGTTTGGAGCTATTTTGGAGTCGAGCTGACAATGTTTGATGGTTTCTAACTAAACCCTCATTAACTTTTGACTAAACTTAATAATATTTGACATGTACAAAATAAGAAATGGTCAAGAACTAGCATTTTGAACATAATAAAAACGTTACTTACTACTACGTTATATTTTTAATAAGTAACTTCGCAGTCATACAGTAGCGAACATTAATGAATAGCTTGGAATGTAACTAATTTGAAGGGGATAATGATCATTTTAATGATCTGATCTGTTGTTCTTTAATGAGCAATTAAATTTAACCTACATTTAAAAGTAGACGCAAGGATAATTACGTTGTTTGATTTTAGTTAAATTTATTTTTTTACATAATATCAAACCGGAGTGGCATTTTTTCACTGTTTGCCATCTTCATTTCACTGAACCTTGTTTTTCTTCTTTTTTTAACTCAAATATTCCAAGAATGTAACTCAAAGAAGAAAAATTAACTCCGTCCATGTCTCCAGGAAAGGTTCTCACACGGTAAAAACTAAACACGTAAAAGTTTTCTCTGCTACTGTTGAATAAGTCACAAGATGAGATAAATATTTAATTTGAATTGGACTCGGGATAATTTCATGTGGAAAATTGTTGTCATTACAAATCAACCTTGCTCAAGCATCAACTCCTGTCTCAACTTTTTCCCCCTTCAAATTATCCCCGTCCTTTATTTCACTCACTTTTTCTTTGATCGTTTGATACAAGGCTAGACTTTCCTTGTCGAGACGGAAATTTTAGCTAGTGTTAGCTAGATTGGAAGGGAGAAAGTGAAACTTCAAACAGAAGAGGCAATTTACATTAGCCATGAAAGTAGTAGTCGGATCATCAACATTATTATTTTACTGTGAGAATACCAATGCGACACGGGAACTTTTTTGGATAAATTCTCTTCAAGAAGAATATCGCTTTGTGAAAAGGGAAAAAATAGAATGCTTTTTGACAAGTTACATTAAATTGATACTGGCTTTACCAAAAAAATATCCCAAATGAGAATGTGGCTGGGCAAAATGTAGAAAAGTTTCGAAAACAGACGCAAACAATATCAGTGTTTAGCTTTAGGAAGTTAAAATAATACAAAATGTTTCAAATTTTAGCAAAAACAGGAAAGTTTAAAAATTTGCATAACTAATATCAGGACAAATTTATTTCAATGTATTAGTTTCAGTCAACTTCTGTTGTAATGGACCTCCCGTAATGAACAGGTAGTTTTTACAAGGAAAATGAAGAGGAGTCTTCAAACTGTTAACTAGCAAGCCATTTTCATCCAAACTTGTAACAAAATATAACGTATAAACTGTAACGCTGACGTTATAGGCAAAATATGAGCAACTTGAAATCAAATTCCGTTACAGATTTAGATATCCCTCAATGATAATTGCGTGGGTGGGTAGTCAACAAGCGTACATTTCAATTTGAAAGTGCGTTAGTGGATATGTACTAAGAAGAACTAGATTATTATCAAACTCTTTAAAAGCATATTCAAGCAATAACTGAAGGTATCTAGCGTGGGTGAAGAAATTGAAGGACTATTGAGTGGGTAATTGGCGTAAAATTATTGATTGATTCAGTTTGTTGTCCGTTTTTGTCCAGAGCCAATTATTATCACAGAATTTTGTCTGGACTTCATTTATTACTTCTTTAACCATTGCGTTGGTTAGCATTTCTACATGTTTCATAATTTGCAGAATATGAAAATCCAAAGTAAAAGTTTTAAAATGTATTTCACAAGTAAGCTTTGCGTTTTCTAAAATAAATTAAAAATATGGTGATAATGATGGTGACATAATTTTTAGTGTAATTCCTGGGATTTAGAAGCGGGATGAATAATCGAGATAGTGATGATGAATGAACTTGTAATATCTGGCATAAAGTGGCTGTTTTTGTGAAGATGAGGAAGGAGGAAAACCACAAACCAATTGTGAATTAATCCAACCGTTCACACTTTCTTTCATTGCGAATCTACTCTGGAATTTACCCGTTTTCTCCGGTATCCAAGATACTATCACCACCTTCACTTGCCACATATTTCATGCTTGGAGATGAATAGTGGAAACTGGTTTTTATCCCGGCATAATAGCAAAACTTTTTTACTGGAAACCTGCAAAATTTTACTAGAGAGGAAAGTTAGATGTAAAATAGAACGGAGGATGATGTTGATGATGAAGTGAAGATAAAGTGGTTTTGATGGGGAAAGAAAAACAGATTAATTCACCCATGTATAATATCATCACCCTTCTGTATTATGCTGACAACCAAGAAATAATCACGGAGAAAAGGGTTGCGGTCGGGTGGTGGTGGAGATGAAAATCGTAATAATGATGAGAATATTCCTTGTTTTTGCCACGTTTTTAACAACATGTGGATAAAAACTAATGAGGAGCTAATGCTGTGTGTAAATAGTATTAAAACTTTTAAGCTTTTTTAAAAATATTTAAGGCACAAGTTGCTTATTTAATTGAAATATTGAAAAATGAAAAAAATGTATCATTTCTGCACTATTACGCTTGTAAATAATAAGCAAGATCGTTATAGCAAAGTTTAATTGTAATTATGTAAATAAAAAGTACAAATAGGATTACATAAGAATAAGTTTCGAGTTAAGTAGCTTTCCAAATATAATTTTCTTCTGCGAAGAATAGCGGAGAGTACACAAGAATAAACCACATTGTGGTAAATATTTTGTTAGAAAACATCCATTTGGTTTTGTTTTATCCTCTTCTCAAGGAAAATCCTTTTGCTTGATACGATTACGATAGATTTTGATCTGTTTACCTTAAACAAACCGATTTTATGCATTGCGGCTTTGCGTGGGTAGCTTGTTTTGAATTTATATCTTGGAAGGAAAACATTTTTATAACGGGAAAGAAGCAGAGAAAAAGGCGTGAAACTCGTGAAAAGGAACTTATTTACTAATGTAATCATAATAATTGCCTTGTTAATATTGTCATTATCATTCTACCCCCAACTGTGAGAAGGAGAACAATGGAAAGCCGCTTTTGTTTTTGAGGAGAGGTCCGGAATGACTCCGTACAACTCTGGGAAAATAAAGGAGATTGTTTAAACCCACTTAATTCCTCATTATTTGTAGTCTTCCACTATTTCCACTTTCTTCCATCTTGGAAAATGAAAATATTAAGACGGTGGGTATTTTATGATGAAGGAAACCAATACCCTTGTGGTAGCTCCATGTATTTAGTATCTTAGCGTAGACTATGAAAATTAAAAAGTCTCAGTTCCTTATTAGTCGGTAATTGTTCCTGATTTGTAGATGACAGCTGATGATAAGAATAACCCACAATATAACTTTTTGATCAATCCTTTGGAAAAGTAGGATAGAAATCGACATAATTAAAAAGTTTTTGTGGAAACAACCTCTTTTTTGTTTATTCTGTCTGAAAATCGTTCCTTTTTATTTACTTAGAGAAAACTTTTATGTAGCTTGTTTAACCTCTATAATGATTGAGTTTCCCTTGGAGATCCTTAATTAGACATGGGTTATAATTTTATTGTTGTTTTTATTGAGAAGATTAACAAGTTCCCTTGCATCATACAGCTTTAGTCTGTTTTTAATCCATTCACTTTCTGGATAATTAAAAAGCTATAATCATTATTCTTCTAGTAAATTGGCCTTTTTTCTGTTTTTGCAGTAAAAATATGGATAAAATTACCAATCTTCATTGCTCAATTCAACATCATTATTGTTAAGTTTTATTGCACTGTTTCCACTCCTTTCATTGTTAAGGAGAAAACGTTTGCCAATTACCAACCACTTACAATATTTACGGCGTCTTTCCTCCGAATATAATTGCTACCGGAGAACAAAAAAGATATAAAACAACATTTTATGGTCCAACTGGGTACGTAGAGAAAGTAAAACGAACAGAAAATCTTTTATATATATATTAATTGTCTTTATTAGCGCTATTATAATCATAGTCAATTCAGAATAGAAGGTTGATAATTCAAGTATCAACTAGTTCGATATCTGCGTGTTTACGGTTTGGAGTAAAATTTGATTTTTATATTCAAATTTAATTTGCATATTATGGATAAAAGCAAACAATCGTACATGCTGCCTTGCTTTGCCCCTGAAAGGCTACAGGTCAGTCCCCGAGTGTTTTTTAAAAACTTCTGTGTAAAGTCCATTCACTATGTAGACTTATTTATAACAGCATATTAATCGCTAACCAAAATCGATTGGGTACTTCCTCAGTGTTAAGGATAACTTCCTTGCAAATGTTAAGTTACTCTGATTTACGGTTCTTCAGATTTTAGGGGACAGACACAGACGGACAGACATACCGACTTTTATCCGCGTCTTATGACTATGACGTCTTAGTTCTGTCGAACTAATAACAAATTCGGTATTCCTCACTTCGGGACTGTTCAAAAATTATGTAAGCGCTGTGGAGGAGATGGTCTAGATTTAGAAGGACACTCTCAAAAATGAAAGAGAGGGACGAAGAGATATAAAATATCATTTACGAACAGTACCAGTAACTTGAATAGAGAGTAATCGGATATTATTATTTTGCCATCACCTATGTCAGTACTAAAACAAGTAAAATACAATGGTCCTTCTTGTTTGTTTTTGTGGTTTCAAAATAGGAAAGAATAATTTTGAAACTGCCTGTAGGAAAGGGAATTGTTAAAATATTTCATGAGAACTGCGTGCTATAAATAGCCTTTCTCCTCTCGGAAAAAAGTGGCGGTGGTTAGCAAGGATAATCGAAATGGAGAGTAAAAAACCTCTCACAACACCAATTTCCCACTAATTTGTTCAAATAAACAATGCACCTCTCTCTTTTCACTTTCTTTTTCCCCTGGATGCCTTTAAGTTAACGGTAGATGCAGGGAGAGATGTCGTTTGAGTCATATTCAGTTACGGAGCCCACTTGTTTATCCATATATTGCACTCCTTCTCTCCTCCTTCCCCTGTTATTAGCGTCTATTAAGCTTAAGCTAATTGTTTCACCCGGTTTTTCTACTGTCCTCGCTGGATCACTAATCTATATATATAATCTGCTTATTCTGTCTGTTTGTCCTTCTGTCACGGAAAAATTTTTTTGCGGTTCTTTTAAAAATAAGGGAGTTTAGAACAAACCTTATGCTTTTAGTAAGCCTTTCCCAGCTGACTTGCACATTTGCATATGGAACCGCAC
>JAANSO010000174.1:0-64021 GCA_036507315.1 Lepidocyrtus fimetarius
AATTTTTTTCAGGTTAGCTGAACAAAAAATGATTGAGAAATCTTTAGCTCATTTGAATCCTTTACCAATGGATATCATTAACAGTTGGGTGAACGAGATGGAGGACGGAAGTAAAACTAAGGAAATGGAAGGATTCCACGAAGAGGAGGGTAGTGACCCCATTGCTATTCTTCCGGAGGAGGTACTTTTCTACTCATTTAGAAAGTTTTTACAGAATTCAATTCAAAGGACATTGGCAACTAATTAAGTTTCCCAATATTTATTTTCAGCTTTGGGAAATAATTTTGGAAATGTTGAAGCATTCACCGGAAGACTTGATGAGCTGCTGTAGAGCTTCTTTGACATGGGATTGGATTCTGAACCCAAGTAAGGGCACGTGGCTATTCGAGAAGGTAAAACAACCATTTCCCAATAGCAATGATTACGTCAACAAAGTCTTATCAAAGTCTAGACTGCGCTGACAATCTTGTTATGATTATTGATATTTACGTTTTAAATTATAGGTTTTTAAGCATTTGTTTGCCCATCTTACAAAAAAGGACATTCTTAATTGTCGACGAGTATCTAAAAAATGGAAAGTGACGATTGACTCATTTATTGAAGATCATCCTTGTCATAAGCCATCAGCACCTGACAACATTGACGATGGGGATACTCGAAGGGAGTCGGTGTACTACCCATTGATTTCCAAACAACTTTATCAAATGCGTTTTGTGGATCCCGAACATCTATCGAGATTTCGTTTGGAGATGGAACAACATGGAACAAATCCCCTTATTGGCAGATCTGTTTCATTCTACTCTCGAATCCAAGACGAATGGATGATGAATGCGCTTCATTTCCTCTCAGCGTTTGGGAAATACATTTGGTATTTCTCTTTTGAAAGCTCCCACCCCCCAGTTCGATTCATTCAATGGCTTCGACAATGCTTAGCCCTTCTCCCTAATTTACGAAGTCTTCACATAATTTGCCTAATTGAAGCTCCAATAGACGCGGAAAACGAGCCGGAGTTATTGGATGAAATGATTGAAGACTTGAGAATAAATCCAATGCCTCCATTACCCTTCCTTGAATCTTTAGAGATTTGTACGAATAATTTACCAAAAATGATCCAAGACACACTCATTTCTACATATTGTGCCCAAATCTACCGATTACAGTTAAATTCATGGAATGAGATTTACACAACTGAAGAAAGCTATCCCTTTAACAAACTAAAGGAGCTGTCTATAACCGTAGACAACAATGAGTGTCTGGACAGTTTGATCCTGCTTAATTCGTGCCACCTAAAAAAATTAAGTATAACCTTAAGGCACAGTGAGATTAATGTAGAGAAACTCTTTAATTTTTTTCAACTCTGTGGCAACACTTTGCAAGTTCTGAAAGTCTTCCTCAGCCCTGGTGCCTCATTTGCTGAGGAAGACTCTGGAGAAATCTATACGAAACCGTTCCTGTCAGAATTTTCCATGCAAAATTTGAAGACTCTAGTCCTTGTAAATGTTTTCAGCTTATCGTACAACTTTCTGGCGGGAATGAAATCACTTGAACATTTGCATATGGAAAAGTGGTCAGACAAAATGTTTGCAGTTGACATGGATCAAGAGCTTGTTCAAATTCATTACTTTGCGGAATGTGATTACATGTACGAATCCAATTTGTGGGAGGTTCTGCCCGCTTTAAAATGTATGACCTATTATGAGCTAAATAATGAAAAGAAATCATACAACAGACTGACTTATGATTATTTGCAAAGTAAAAGGGTAGACGACGACGAAAATGAACAAGGAGTGGGTGAAGAGTGCGTTTAATTGTTATTTAAAGATTATGATAATTTTTTACATTATTGTCCTAAAACAAAAGTACTTTATTAAGTTTATATTTTATTGCATTTAGTTACCAATTACTAGAAGAAAGATATTAATGGAATATATTATACAAGGATAATATATTATATGAATATTCAATTTAAATAAGGGATTATCTTAACTGTAATGACTTTATAGAAATATAAATTACTACTTGAGAGTCTAACTAACTGATACTGATCCTTTTAGAAAATATATTTAGCAAATCTTAAAAGTTAAGTATTTAAACGATGCTCTACTAAATAAGCAGGTATTAAGTTGCCACATCACATTAAACTCGATTTTCATTGTTTCATTTCAGTAGATCAAACAAACGTGTAAAACTTATTGCATAATGTGATTATCACCTACATAATTATATCTGTTGCAAGTCAACCGAAAGTTTTATGATTACTTATATTATGTAGAATGAAAACTTAATAAAGTCCAGAAATTTAAATATAATAAACCAATTAAGCGATATTTCAACATTTAGAGCTAAATTGTCATCGACAAGCAAGTTCATAAGCCGCTTGGAGAGATTCCTTTCGAATCCTTTCGCGTCTTTCATACATCCAACATTGTACATCGTAAACCTTACAAATTTAAACACATGCAGACAAATATTATGACAAAGCATGTCGTGTAGAAAGAAATATTATAGAAAGGCTAGGAAGAACGTATACGAACACATTTCATTACATCTCTTGGACCATTCAATCCTTTCATTTAATCCATATAACAAGAGCCCATACAAAACCCTTTCGTACGAATAGGGGATATCTTACAATACAACACTATATTTCATCTGAAGAATGAACTAATATACACATTAGCTATAATAACAGCCAAGGATTGTTTCCTCCACTCCATCAACAAATCATTCCTCCAAAAAATGTAAAAATACTACACCCAAACACACGAGGAGGAGTGGAAGGGAGAGTGAGTGAACGAACACACATTTTTCTATTAAAAAATGTGTAAATTTCTTTTATTTTCTCCAAAAAAAGCACAGTAGATTCTTTTCTTTACCTTAGAAACGAAAAAAGCTGGAAAAGAAATTCTGACATTAATATTAGGAGGTGGGCAAAACAAAACGGAGAAATGTAGAAGGGTTTTTTGGCCGTATAATACATTTAAAACCCTTTTTACCCAAATCCAAAAAACTTTTTCCTTTTTTTGTTCCACTTTTTAAGTAGAAGAAAGCATGTAAGGGGATCATTGTATTAGAAAATGATTCCAGATATGTTCAGACGAGCAGTATGAAACAAATAGAGGTTTGCTAGACAATTATGTTTCTTTTGGCCTATTAGGCTAGATTAAACCAATTAGATTAAACATAATGTGAGCTGTTATGATTTACACATGGATAAAGTGAGAAACTATGCTCAATCTTATTCAAAACATTTTCAAAGAGCATTCAGGCCTTAAAAGCTCAAAAGAGTGTGAAATTGATTATTTTAACGAAGGAGAATTAGTTTAAAGTGGTATTGTGAATGCGAGTTGAATAGGGAGCAAATTGATTAAATTAACAATTTTTCATAAAAATGTATGTTCCCCCGAGTCCTGTTACGCAAAGATTTAGCGCTGTTCATTTTCAGTTCCTCAGATTAATTATTAACTTATCGGTTTTAAACTGTCAGAATTAACTGCAATTGTGCGAATCAGATTTCTAATGCCTTCACATGTCGGTTAAAAAGGGTCGAGCCATGTATTGGTATGAACTAGAATGAATTACTATGTGAATCAATTAAATACCTATTTGTTTGGAAATCAACAAGAATTAAATAATCTGCCAGTTAATAGCTATAGGCTTTAATTTTTTAGCAACTGATGACTGTGTTATAGGAATTTACTGCCTGAGCCTGACCATTGTCATTGTCATAGTTTTGTGAACGTAAATCTATTTTTACAAGGTAATTTGGCAATTTTATCATATTAAATGCTGAGGAAATATTTGAAACAAGTATTACGTTGCAAGACATTTGAATTTATGTGCAAAATGAATAAATCTATATGTTCCAAGCTGTTCTTACATAATTCCGCTTAAGAAATCAATGAATGATTAAAACTTTACACTATGTTCATATTATTATACATAATATACCTACATTATATGTATTAACTTGTATCTAATAATAACTTTATTTTTTATATGTAAAAGTTAATGACTTTGACTTATTTGACTTTTTGCAGATAAGAGTTTATAACTTGCTCGACATGAGCGGTTGTCTTCAAAGATCCAGAGGAAGAATAAGTGCACTTTTGTTTCATTCCTTTAAAAGGCTATGGTACTAATTATCCATGCAGTGTTTAAAAGTGTATAAAAAAAGACCCTATTCAGTTTATGCAATCGTATGGTGTACTGGCAGATTGATTAGTGAAGCTGTGAAGAAAGTTTGACTCTTGGGTAAACATTTTATGTGCATTCCTATCTTATCTTATCATCATTAATACTATGTCCAACGAAAAGTTTCAATCTGCAGTGCTATTATTTGATGAATCAGCAGATAACCACTGTCATATCATAATTTTCTTATTATAATACGGTGGCTGGAGGTTTCTGTTGTACTTTAAAGCAAAATGAATAAAATTGGAATCTCCTTCCAAGTCAAAAATATAAAAGTGTATTAAATCCTTAGCGTGGTTGTGAATTTGTTGGAAGGAAGAGTGCTTGTCGTAATGTTGCTGACACAATCAAGGAAAGAACTTTCCATTTTACCGTGTTCCATGAAGAGGTGTGAGCTGATAACATTGCTATTATTATGGCGGCACTAAAGGCACCCTCAGCAGTAGTGATCGGAGTGGCAACAGTATTTTTTCTTCTGTATTTGCTTCCATGGCAGAATCTACCAAGTATTCAGATACCGTCTCCCTCTCCGGCTTCCTATTCCCCGTGGAAGCATTCATTTTACACTTCGCCATCGGATGAGTCAGGTTATAGCGTAGCTAGGTCTAGAGAGTGGTCCTTAACGGCGGAGTTGGACCTATTTAAAAATCATGTAGTGCCTACTGGTTTCGTTACCTATCGCGCCATTCGTGATTCGGGCATTGTGTTCAACGCAAGTGGCTCTGATGTTTTGGTGATACTTCATATTCAAAAAACTGGTGGAACTTCTTTCGAAAAACATATTGTTCAGGACTTGGAGGTAGAAAAGCCTTGTGTTTGTTGGAAACGGAGGAAACGTTGTAAATGTCCTCGACCAGCATTAAGTAAGTAAAAATTTACAGATTTGTAATGGTTACATAAGTACCAATATTCCAAAGTTATAAAACTGTGACTTATTCTATGATTGTAGGTAATTCTATAGAATCAAAACACGAAAAGGTAGATTCATGGTTATTTAGCAGGTTTTCCACAGGCTGGATCTGTGGTTTACACGCTGACTGGACCGAGCTCACTGCCTGTGTCGATGACGAATTAAAGCAAGCGCATGGGTCACATGTGAAGAGAAGGTAAATTAGACTTATCAATTACAATCGTAATACTTTTCAAGGCATTGACAATTTCTAATTAAAATTCTGTCGCATAATTTCAGATATTTCTATGTTACTATGATCCGAGACCCAATTCATAGATTCCTTTCAGAATTTCGACATGTTCAGAGGGGTGCGACGTGGAAAGCCTCTCGTCATATCTGTCAGAAGCAGTATGCTACAGCGGAGGTTACAAATCAACATTTTTCAATTTTTGTTTTAAGAAAAGCATAATTTAAATAAAATCTCCATAATACCCATCACAGGAATTAGGCTCATGCTACAATGGGCGAAGTTGGGTAGGAGTCAGCCTTAAGGAGTTTATGGACTGTCCTCATAATCTTGCCTTCAATCGTCAAACAAGGATGTTGGCGGATCTGTCCCTGATAGGATGCTACAACAAGTAAACTAAAAGATTTACTTTAATAATAAAACTTACTTCATTTTTCTAAACAAGCACATATGTCTGTCTATATTTTAGAAGTTCCATGCCAACGGACCAGCGAAATAAAATCATGCTTGCGTCAGCCAAGAGAAACTTAGAATCGATGGCCTTTGTTGGATTAACAGAACAACAAAAGGTGTGCTTCACCTTCCTTCCAAATTTTTATTATCTACAAAATTCATACCTAATTGGTTTATTTTTGTTTGTAGATTTCGCAATACGTATTTGAGGAAACTTTTAAGCTCCGGTTTAAAATTCCATTTACTCAAAACGAAGATACTCACTCCAAGTCAACTTTAGACAAAGCAACTGCCGAAGAGCTTGAAGCAATTCGTCAAGCTAATAGTCTTGATATGGAGCTTTATAAGTACGCGGAACAATTGTTAAATAGTCGATTTTTGGAATTAAAGGAGCAAGACTCTGACTTTGAAGACCATTACAACTTTTTAGGGGAGAAGGGTTATCACTTTTCTTGGGATGACGTCGAAAATGAGGAATAATGCCACATTTATACTACTAGTTAAAACATTAAACAATCTTTGATGACGTCATAGGTTCCAGTATTTTAATAGACATTATCTCAATTGTTATAAGTTATTCAAAATTATAATAATCGTTGTTGAACAGACTGAGTAGGTTAATTATTTAAATTCTTTTGAATTTCTCTTCGCAAGATCTGTTATTTATATTTAACTTATTCATTATTTATGTTCGCACTGGTGGGGAACAGCGTTGTGTTATACCGGAAAATGTGCTTTATTTCTCTTACAGACATAGAAAAATGGGAAATCAATTAGCACTGTATCTTTATTATTCTAGATTTGCTCGAGACTTTATATAGCTATACTCTATAATCTATTTATTACATCCACACTTTTTAAAATTTACATGTTGCAGTAGTAAAAGTACAGTTGAGTGGTTAACCGTTGGAAATATAAGCGTATTCAATTGTCCTTTTTAATAAAATGTAGGCAGTAACTAGTATACGCATTTACGCAGATAGTAAATTTGATCGTAAATATTTGGCTTAGAAAGACATATCAGAACGAGACAAATTAGAAGACTGGGTTGATTCAATTTTCAAATTATACTTTTTAATTAATCGATTCTATAAAATCAAACTAACGTAATTAAATTAATTTTCTTATTACTAGCTCGAACGAAGTGAAGAAAAATTATATTAAAAATTCATAATTAAACTTTGTGGGGGTGAATGTATAGCTATGGAATTATTTTTACAATTAGCAATACAACTACTAAAATAATAATTCATACCACCATGTAGAAACAAGGACTATGTTTAAGCCAACATGTTTATTATCGTTGTCGATTCAATTCGAAAGGCATTAATTGTAAACCAATTATGACAACTTAATATAAATGCACGATTCAAAAATCTAAATAATGTATGTACGGCTATATGACTCTGACTCTAAACTGAATTGATGTTAAACAAAAACTGTATGTATCATGTTTGTACTTATTTTGTGTATTATACTGTTAATAGTTCGCAAGAAGACATTATTTATCTATATAAGTGAAAATGTAAAAAACATCTTAGATTATGCTGAATCGGTGTTCAGATATTAAATGACACGAGCATTGTTAATTTTGCACTAGACTTGAGAACTGCTCTTTTTAAAGATAATGAACCGAACCGAAACCGGTAATTTCTTAAAAGGTTTGAACACCAATACCATTAACGTGTAACACGAACCTTTTAATGTGTGCAAATTATTAAAGTAGTGGTGCATCAAATCACACTATGTACCTTACAGAATGAATTATCTTGTGTTTACTATAAAGAGACGAATTCGAATTGTAATTAAGTATGCTAAAATGACAAAATATGCAATAAAACAAGATGCACGATTAACCTAACTGAATCTACTTCGTTTCAGTCTCGCATTGCCCTGGGCAATGGGATTGCAATTTCAATTTGGGCAATTTGCCCCATCAAACATAGACAACTACATACATTATCAAAGTAAATTAAATCAACAAAGATAGGACCAGCTTTGGTTAGTTACTGAAATTTTATTTTTAACTTTTTACCGGCGCTTGAAGTAGAGTGTAAAACGATATGTGCTTGAAGGAATACAGCAACGAGTTTCAATAAATAGTATAAAATATTAATTGATATGCGCTTTAATAATAAATGTTAAGTAAGGCATCCAGATCATAAATATCAATACGAAGACGAGAATTGGATTAACAGTAACAGACACGAAAAATTTAGTGACTTATCGTCGTATTAATGGGATGTAATTAACTTATTTGCTGCTTCCCATATCAGATTTTAATTTAGCCAGAACCAGTTCTAAAGCTATCTGAGCATCTTCTGCACTGTCATGACCACCTTCACTTTCTTGAATAACTTTCTGAAGTATTTCACCGCTCAAGTTCTTCAAAGCTCGTTTCTTCGGAGGTCCCATTCGGTGAGGGTACAAGATCGTAGTGTCAATAACAGTATCATGACACAGTTTCAAAGCAATCAAATCAGACTCTAAGCTGTGTCCAATGATGATCGAATTCTTACGTAAGGATGCCAATAGAACTGCCTGGATTTCTGTAATTGAATGAGTAGACTTTTCAATGTCCTCCATTACTAAGCCACTAAACCGGGTATTGCAATCGATAACTTTATGTGTAGGTTTCACAATCGCATCGTACCTGCAAGCGAAAATGTTTAATAACATTAATATATTACATTATTAAAAACTAATTGTTAAATGACATGAAATTATTAATACACTTACAGCACTTTAAGATTAGCTCCAACTACAGTGACACGAGCGAGTTCGTTACCATGCGTTGTATAGACCATTTCACAATCAATCCCCACCACATCCCAAGCTCGGAGTCCCATGATGTCTATTTCCCCCGCATCAAGTACTGCAGAAACGAACCCTTTTTGCGAGGATATTGGAATGGGCGATTTTGATACGTGATACGGAGCAGTCATACAGCCTAATCGATCATCATCTGAACCACAACAATTATAAGTAGCTTCGCGCATGCCTCTACCAATCTTAGCTGTCAAATATTACAAAACATACAAAAATTCAGGCGTCATGCATGGGTAACATGAGACTTATAAAAAAAGTCAGTCATAATACTATTACACTTACACATCATGTTGTACTTCTTTCCTGCATGATAATTGCAAACTTCAGATATTAATTGCTCGCCATCCTCATTAGTTCGATATCTTCTACGACAGCGGTCACACACCCTATTGGTAAATGAGGTACTTGCATCATCAGATTGCCGGGGCTTTGCTGTAACCATTCCTACAAGTATGAGAGACATCCGATAAACTATCGTACTTAATACTCACTTTATGCTTTAATCAGTAGATATATGTTTAAAACGTTATAATATAAATACCTTTCTCGGAAGTAGGACGAGGGTAACCATTTTCTTCTAGGTCTTTCTGTGTCATTAGGTACCGCAGAAGAGCCTTATAAAGTGCGTTTCCTTCTGGTAAAGTATAATCTTTTCGTCCACTGAGCACGCTACAATTCTTCAAATCCAACGAACCGTTAAGTATTTGCTGATGAGAAACTACCCTATTTGGACCGGAAACTACAAAAACAAATTATAATATTAATATTAAAATGAAAGTTTATTATTTAAAAATGCAGAAATAAAGGTAAACATACCACTGTCTTCTTTCTTCAATTTACGAAGACCTGAAATCATGCTAATCCCTGAACTATAGTAAACGTGCTTGGATGAACATTTCCCAAGGAGATCATTTTCTTTCGATACTGCCGTTTCAAACGCCCTTTTGTAATCATCGAAAATTCTGAGATATTCAACATACAACTTCTCCATGATGGTTTGTCTCGTGACATGAGGTATTTTAGACGATTTGTTGATAGCATCTCTAATAATTAATGGTGCGGGTTTTGACGCAGCGTCCTACACAATTTAATTGTAAAAATTTAATTATTTAACGGAATATTATTGAATACCATAGTACTCTATAACTGCGATTAAAAATTTACCGTGGTAGGTTTGTGAGCTTGTCTACTGACTCCCTTAGCTGCAGTCTGTGAATAAGTTAGCGAGCCACGTTGACCAGAGTTTGTTGTACTTGTAACGCCATCGGTTTGAGCAGAGGCTATGACAGGTTTTTGGGCGAGCTTTTCAGCATTTGGCACATGAGCAATCCTCATCTTTCCCTGGGGGCGAGGGGCTGGAGTAGCGAATAATGATGTCCTGTAGAGATTCATAATATTTAGTTTGTTTACTCAACAACCATTGGAATTTATTATTTATCGATACTGATTTTTACCAGAAATTTTAAAATATAATGATCTATAGAAGAACCAAGACTAGATTGTAGATTTGCAACTTGTCATAAAGAAGACATTGACATTGATTCAACTAAATTCATATTTTGTCTACGACCCGTCGTACTCCATTTTGCTTATCTAAGATGACTACCTACAAATTTCACGTTGAAATGACCTGTAAGGGTTGCTCGAACGCAGTCAAACGTATTTTAACCAGACAACAAGAAAAAGGGGAAGTAAGCGACTACGACATCGACCTCTCAGGGAAGACGGTTGCGGTAACCTCCACGCTAACAATGAACGAGGTTCAGGATATTCTAGCCAAAAGCGGGAAGACTGTGAAACATCTTGAGACCAAACCCTTGTAAAATCCATTATTTGCAGACTTCAAAATTAGAGAAAGTTATTCTGGAACGGAACAAGGCGCAAGCAAGGATTACCAAATTTTTGTAAATAATTGTGATAGGATTCAGTTTGTATTTCATTATGCAACTATTAATTTATTTTTTAAACCAATGACGGTTTATTCAGTACCAAAGCTTTTGTAAACTTTTTACGTACAAACGCGCATAATCTTTTAAAATAGTCCAAATTTAAATGTCAATCTTTTGTCAGCTTTTTCTTTTAGGAAATTATTTTAAAATTTCTGGTAAAAATCAGTATCGATAAATAATAATCGATAAATACTCAACAACCATTGGTGTTAATCGACGGAATACAATGTAATAAAATGAAAAATAGAAACATTTTATGTTTGTTACCCATTCTGTGTCGGAGATTTTGCTTTAAATTTAGACTGATTTTCAAATCGTTTCACTATCTGATCTTGCAGGCCTTTAGAAGTCACTTGAACAGGTTTCTTTACCGGTGAAGTCAATAGCGGACTAGCAGTAGGTTTACCAACGGCATTAATATGAGCCACACGCTTTTTCCCAACAACATTGAAACCATCATCACCAGCTTCTTTCTTTCCTTGCTCATCATTGGATCTGCTTCCTTTTAACTGATCACTGGAGGCATCCGAAGTAGGAGGAACATAATTCTCAAACATTTCCATACATTCTCGCTGGATAGCCTCCATATCGTCCTCTGACTCACTCCCTCCACACATAGAATAAGATAATTCTAGTTCCATGGAATTATCATCAAAGGTGTCCGAATTGTAAGCGGACTCTTCATCTGCTGAACCCTCTGCTAACGCTTTGAAACGATTACTAACGCTAATACTGGCCTTTCCAGGGGAAGTTTTGAAGGAATCAGAGGAGCCTTTACCGGATGAACTCCCAGAGATTCTTCTCTCCTTCTTTGGTGACGAAGTTGTTGGGGGTACATCTCCATTCTTTTCTTTGTGTGATGACGTAGTTTTATCTTTAGAAGAACTGGATCGATGATGAGAGCGTTCTCTCGAACTGCTGGAGTTTGATGAAGATGATTCTTTCCTACTACTTTTTTTGTCATGCCCACTGTGGTGCCGCTTGTCCTTCTCCTTCAGCTCACTTTTATTATTCGCCTCCTCGTGTTTGGATCTATTTTCTTTGCGATGTGAAGAACTAATGTGACGATCCTTATGCTTATCTTTATGAGAGCTTTTCTCACTATGACTATCCTTTTTTCGCCCCTTTTTATGTTTATGTGAGCTACTTTTCTTAGATGATTCGGACGGTTTACCAGCTGCCTCGATTTCTCGTACAAGTTGGTCAATATCTGGGAGCTCATCACTAACCTTTTTATCCTCCGCGCCAACAACAGTCTTGCAAACTGAAATCACTCCCTTAACTACAGAACTTAACAGTTGACCCATATCTCCACTTGCTTCGGAATCTTCAATGCGTGGCTTCTTACTGGAGCTTTTATCTTCGCTAGAGTCTATGGAACGTTTTCGTTTTACTTCACAATTTTGAGGATCTGTAAAATATATGCAAATTTGCAATTAATTAAATTTAATTATCATTAGTTAATAATAAAATAAACTACTTACTTATCAGGACATTCGTGCCACCAGGATCCGGTGCCTTCAATATATCTGATGCTTTATCGGTTTTGAGACTTTCAATTTGGTTAGCTGAGCCGTTGGGCTTATCCTGAGTTAACGTTCCTGCTCACAATTTAATAATTTCACATGCTTAACAAGACAAATAACAAGACGTGTAATAAAAATATAAAATAATTTCGTTTTAATACTAACCGGCAGATGATTTTGAATTTCCCTCCGATTCCTCCCCAATCGGTACGTCATTCAAAATTTCAGACTCCTGCTTTCTATCAATTCGAATATCTACAAAAATCAGATTCAATTGTTAGCCTCATATAAACAAATGTAGGGGCAAAATTTGACATATGACCCATAACAACTAATTCAAGGAATAAATCCATAACAACGAACATACCAGATTTGCAATGTCGATAGGTGCAGTGAGGCCTTTCACACAGGCCTGCAAGGAAAAAGGGGCAGGGGATGCTCCGAAAGAGACCTTGTGAGGGCAACATGCTTCAACTAGGTTGTTTCAGACGTCACTCCGACAAGTCAATGAGGTCTGACTTGTGTTTAATACACAATCAGACAACAAATGACAGGTCTATTTTTACGTGGTTTCTGGAAGACTATGGAAGACGGAAAAGGTTGCTACAATTTCCAAATTACACTCCTCAAATAAGGTAACACACTGTCACTTATTGCGTTCCACTTGGAATATAATTTTCCAAGTTTAGTGAAGTATTACTTGTCCAAGTCTCCTACTCTGGTCACTGGTGCGGTTTCACTTGTTGCATTTGTTACATAAAAATAATCTACATTAATTATCATCCAGTTATATTTTATTTACAAGAGACAATACAGTCTTCCCTATTTCTCACAGCACAACTTTTATACTTCACGAAAAAGGAATTATGATTATCGGCATTGAGTAACTTAATTGCCAATGTTGGTCCCATTATTTAATTATTGCTGAATCGGGCAACGCCACTTTATCATTAGACAAGATGAAACGGCGGTGGCAAGAGTTGTCTTCATCCTCAGTCAACAAGTTAATGTTCAATTCTAATATTACAGTTTGACAATTAAGTACCGTAATTATAATTGCATAATTTGAATCACGTGAATAATACTTGTGTTAATTTATTGCACTTTTGGGTTTAAAAAAGTTATTGGAAAAAGGCAAAGGAACATGTGATTAACCAGAGGAAGTGGATCACAAACGTGTTACTTTAACTTCCTGGTTTGCCGCCCCTGGACGACAGTACACCCCAGGATCGGAACAGTCAATTCATCTTCAATAGTAAAAGTACCTTCCAAATTCATCCAAATTCACTTCTTTGTTCATAGAAAATCATCGTAAATATATTATCCTGCCGAATCCCCATCACAAAACCCGAACCCTCTTATCCAAATTGTCCCTGGCTTTGTTTTATTCCTACAGCTCATGTACATAATTAAAGTTTTTGCATAGCACCGAAAACGATTTTAATTTTCTCCCCGTCAATTATCTTCTCATCATCATCAATTTTATAAAATTGACTAAATTTGGACAATTATGAATTAAATTTAAAATAGTTATGCCGAGGAGGACTAAGTTTATGATGATGATGAGATTGACACAGGGATCTTGCAGGATTCTTCAAATCGTAGGCGATTGAGAGGATGATGATGGTTGTATAGAGATTTTGTTATATTATGATGGTAGGTTAGGTACACTCATACATGCAGAATCAAAGGGGAAGAGGACTGGTTTGTATTGAAGGAATTTATATGAAGCTGGCTCATCCTATCTCACCTCAACACACGTCTTTTACAGCACAGACAGTTTCATCATCATCGTAATCATCATCGTTTTAGTATAACATGTTCAAAGGGCGACGGACAGGTGTGATATGAGAATGTTGATTACTTTTCTTAGAATACTATATGACCAACTCAAGTTAACTGTTGCACAAAATCCCATTAAAGCTATGAGAAGGATGATGAAGGGGGTCTCAAAATCCACCAAAAGTAGTAAAAATGCCTGTATTTTAGCAAA
The DNA here is from genome assembly GCA_036507315.1 of Lepidocyrtus fimetarius. Taxonomy (NCBI): domain Eukaryota; kingdom Metazoa; phylum Arthropoda; class Collembola; order Entomobryomorpha; family Entomobryidae; genus Lepidocyrtus; species Lepidocyrtus fimetarius. The sequence continues at coordinate 14,084 of JAANSO010000174.1, forward strand.
TGTATGATGCTCAGATCTGGACCGGCAATGTAAACTGCAAACAATTAATTTTGCATGAGGAGAAAGTAAATGGTAAATTCATGATTGTTGGTGATGTTAAAAACAAAAGTTTTTATTCGCAAAACACGATTTAGGTGGCTTCCTTTGGTCTTAAAATGACTTACAATTAATTATGGTGCATGAGAATGTTCAGAACGTTTTAAGGGATGCCAATGAGATCTGTCAGACTGCGAAATAAGACTTACTAGTATATTATGATAACTCTTTTGAATTGCAATTTGCAGTATGCTCCTCCAACCTCAAATTCTGAAAACTATGTGTGCTTTGTATAACCGAACGTACTCGTTTTCTCAATGGGTAACAAGGGGGAGCAACTGTCCTTGGAGTAAAAGTTGCTTGAACAAGCTTAACTTTTCTCGATCAGCCATATCCGTTTTCATAAAAATGTAATAATGTTACATGATTCTGTTTTCATAAAGAAAGCAACCTGGCTGCCCCCACATCGTCGCCATCATCAGCAGCAGGAAAAAAGCTTTCATTGTTTTCCCTGAATTTTCAACAGCAACTGCTCGACTTACGGTCTACGTCATCCAACCCGTTAGAACGTAAACATGGCTTTTATATGGAGGAAAAACATTGAGCTGGAGGGAGGCCGATTTTCTCTGGAAGAGAATGTTCACTCCAACAAGGCTTATACTCCATTTCTCCTCAGTTAATGCATTATTATGCCGCAATGAGAAGACATGTATGAATGATTTCGTACCTACCCAAGTAAATACTACACAGTTATCCTCCTCCCTGTATTTGACTTTTGCACCTTCTCTCCACTTTCTGCTCATTTACTGAATAGCAATAATTCAGTCCCTACATTTTTTATCTCGCTCTTGTATACATTACACTGCAGGCGATCCAGCAGGAAAAGCAAGGGGAAAGCAAAAGCTCTGTTAGTTTTTGCATGAAACCTTCAGAGAGAAAAAAAATATTTTTAAAAGGAAATTCATACGTATGGATGAGGAAGCAATGTAAGGAAAAATGAAATTGCTGGAGAGAGATTGCGCTGCTAGACACGAACCTCGCCTCAAATCGGAGAACAAGAACATTCACTTTACTACATACATACACGTAATGGGCAGCAGAGGGTTGCAGAATTCATTCCGTTTTTATATATTTTGTGTATATGCAACGACATCATAGTGTTTTCCATACCTAATACATATTGAAATACGCCTATAATATGTACTGCAGATCCGAGAAATTTGGATAGGATAATATTATATCTGGAACATATAGAAAAGTAGTTATAATATCATCACAAAGACATACTAGTTTTTACGACAAACACAAGGGGAGAGAAAAAGTGCAAGACTGCATTAGTAGCAATGAGAAAGGAACCCTTCTTCACTCACATTTACACACGAGAACGCCATACATGCTTAAAAATACTTCTTTTTTCTCCATGTCCATTTTCCACAAACTTTTCCAGAACGATGATGATGATCCTGCTGCTGATGATGATAAACCGTAATTCATACTCAAGCTTTAAACATTTTTGAAATGGACTTTGTATGAAAATGTATATATTTTGCCTGCTGGGTATTATAAAGAACCCCCAAAAAATTAGCTTTTCTCGTTGTCCTTTCTTCTCTTTCATTGTATTCTCATCATTTTCTTCCTCGCAAGCCATGCAGTAGCATAATAATATCACTTGATCATACAGGGAAAGTCTACTCTGTTTTCCCTGCTCTGTAGAGAATTAATATGAAAACATGATTTCATGAAATGGGTTTTAAACTTTTGGGTGAAGGGAAGTGAAAACGCATGCATTCATTACTATTGCATGAACTTCTCCACTCTATGTAATGATGTATGATGAGCATATTTTATAATATGTATTCTTGGAAAATAGAAAATAAGTTTATAAATATTTGTAAAATGCATATTTACCCTTCACATAAGCGTAGTTTAAGGTTTTGATATTACTCTGTTGGCAAGTACTAATATATACATAAAGAGTACGCATTGTTCCCAAGAAAAAGTGATGAATAAAATGAGGAGTAATGTAATCGTTAGGTCAATCTTGTTTATTAGTGCTTACTTGATCCATGAGAATTTTCTCCATGATAATTTAAATTGGATTAGGAAATGCTGCTTAAAAATCTCGTACAGATTTTCAAGACAATTGCAAAATGTAGGAAAAATCTTACATCAGAGTTTTTCTATTTTAATACATTTCTTGAATTTTCATGTTTTTCATTGAGCATTTCAGCCTTGGTTACTCCATCTCATCATTCACATGGAGCAGTAACGTTTCTTGCAAGAAATGCAAGTTTTTGGAGAAGGGTTCTTTAATTTTTCTTTCGTTTTGCAAGGGATTCAGAATTATTTAAACAACAATGTTTACCTTCGAGCGTACACTATGTGTGGACGTAGGCTGGTGGTGGAAGTTTCTGGTGGGGGTGTAGAATTATAGAAACTTGGGAAAGTAGCTGCCGTTGCTTGGTGAATAGTAAAAGAAGCTAATGCTTTTTTCATTTTCCTAACAAGAGGAGTAGTAAAGGAAAAAATAATTCAAGTAGGAAGTCTGGTGAAAAATACACAGGCAGGTCTGTTTCTACTCCTTTTCCTTGTTGAGTGAAATTCAGCCGTGTTCACCCTTGTCAACATAGGAGAAAGGAGGGAGTAGGGAAGAAAGAAGAGCTGTTCTTGATGATTTTTATAAAAAGAATGCTTTTACTATACAAGAGAGCCTGCAATGTCTGAAAGTTAGTACAGTAGGAATAGAAATGGCAGTCGTAGAAAGTGGCACTGCCTTTCAGCTCTCTTTCTCCATTCTCTGCTGCTGATTCCCTTCGCTATACAGTCATTACACAACAGTAGTGCAGGTGATTGCAGTGGTTTTACTGGGGTGGATGATGACTCGTCCTTTCCCATTCAATCCATCAATGGCAATTTAATAATTTTCTCCGGAGAAAGGAACCGTAAAACTGAAATTTTTGTTTATTTTAATATCTAAAAAAGTGTTTACCAAAATGTTTCCCTACTACGAGTACCTAAAGGAGCTTTACAAGAAGAAATACTTAAACAGCTAAACAAACCAAAGAGAAATAATTTCCAGTGAAATTTTCAAGAGAAAACTTGCCGATAAAACATCTTTATAGTGAAATTTTCAAAAAGTGAAATCGAGTCGTAGTTGCATCGCCTTAATTCAAAGATGTGACAATGCAGAGAATCATGTTTAGTTGCAGAAGGTATCCAATTATAACTGTCCAATTTTAACCATGAGGTCATTCTTGCCGACTCGTTGGCGTTTTATGTGTAAAAGTGGATGTGGTTTGTCTGTTTAATGTTTAAAATAAATCCCTGAAGTTTTATGAAAGCAATTGCCACGGTTAAGGCTGTTGTTGATTATTACGAGGCTTTAAAATGTTAATAAAACCGATTAAAAGTCTTAAGATGTTTTGGCTTATTCAGAAATTATTGAAAAATGGACAATATTGACTGGTATAAAGTGTGAAAATGACTATCAAATTGTGAAAAATGACAAACTTTTTATATTACTTCCGCTGCCATTTTAGATCTCTGTCAAGAATCAACGTAATACCGAGGGGGTAAAACGTACTTAATGCGATGTCACTTTACTGAGATGTTCCATTGTCTTAAATGTATCAAAGTTTGAAGGAGTGTTTAACGTTGAAACAAAGTACAGCCTTGTTTTAGCATTCCAAAATGCAGTTGTCATCATTGACGATGTTTTTTTCATTTTACAATGGATAAAAGAATATTCAAGAATGAATAGTTGTGACAGTGTCGTGTGTACAAAATCTTTACGTAAATACTTATAAAAGTAAATTGAAGATTAATGAGAGATATAAAAATGCAGAAAGAAAATCACGTGGATCATCTCCAATACGTTGGCCCTTACAGGCTCGAAAAGACGCTTGGAAAGGGCCAAACGGGTAAGAATAAAAAAGATTTAATAAAAATTGATTGTCAACGTGAAAAAAGGAAATTGAAGAATAGAATTGAATAAGTGAAAGAAAGAAGGCGTGCGTTATGCATTAATACAGGGTATAAAACAGGTATCGATTTCTCGCTTAATTGTACCTCACATCCTTCAAATCATCCAAACGTACAAGCAATAAAATATAAGGAGAGATCAAACAAAACTTTTTTCACTTTTATTTAATAAAAAAGTTGAAATTGGGAAGGAGCTATAGTAAGGAAACTTTTTGTACAGAAACAAATAAACAAATTGAAGAGATTTTCCTTGAGAAAGTATCCAAAGTGTAGGTGGGGTATACACACAGCACAGCCAAATCATCACATCAATTTCTTCAGATGAAACTAACTGCACGAGAGTATTCACTCATCTTACGTCTATAAATATATCCACCAGGAGTCCCCATTTTCTCTATTCTTTACTATACTTCCCACTCCACTTCCTTATCTCTCTCCCTATCCCTCATCTCCCTTTTCATTCTCTCATTCATTTTAGCCAACGAAATGAGAAAGATGAACTGAGGGAATAAACTCACGTAAAAGGTGAAATCACAAAATGAACTTGGGACTTTACAGAAAGGAGTAAAAAGGAATTATTTGGGCAAAGTTAAAATGATACAGAGAATGGGACGAAAAATTGAAAGGAAACAAAACCTGCGAAGAAAGTTTTCATTTTCAAGAGATACAAAATAAAAAAAACTTTTTCTTATTAGCTGACCTCAACTGGGATGTTGTTGTTATTTAGCTGTATAAGTATAAGACTACTTCTGAGAAAAAAGGACAAGTTCGTTAATATCTTTTTCTACTCTCATAAATACAAAGAAAATACTAGAGCAAAAGAAACATTCAAATGTAACATAGCCAGGAAGGGAAAGGTAGAGGAATTGTTGCAGCTGTTCTTGTCCCTCCGGCAACATTCCGTCATGTAACTTTCACAATTTCTTCAACTATCTCTCCCACAACTCTTCATTGTCTCAACTACAATTTTTATTTGGAATAACCATCATCATACCGTTATAATAACGGACAATGCTTACATATTTTAAATTTTTTTCAGGAAAAACTGAATGGGTCTATTGCACAGATATAACAGCGGGTAGTATTGAGATTACCGAAATATTACCTTTTCTAGAATCTAGAACCTCCTAATCGCTTTTCCAACAACAAAATTAAGCCAAAAAACTGTGCACTTTTCTTTTATTCGTCATAAAACAAAAGCGACTCCGCTGTATTGTGGCATTAAAGTTTTCTTTGAAAAATGTAATCATTTAAACTTGTTTGTTTCAGGTTTGGTAAAACTTGGCGTTCATTGCGTCACAGGAAAGAAAGTTGCTATAAAGATTATTAACCGGGAAAAACTCAGTGAATCTGTTTTAATGAAGGTAAGCACTAACTTTGGTCTTAATTGTTTAATAAGTATAAGTGCCCTCAGTCCTTGTCAATTTTCTTTTTGTTAAACCCACGTTTCCAAAACTAATCTTCTAGAAAGGAATACAAAAACATGTGTTAGGCAAGAATAAAATCCTGATCCTACCCTAAAGAATATCAAAATCAGCATTTTTGCAAATCACTTTTACATAAAGGTTTTTTCGGGCACTTTTTCCGCATTGAAGCTGTTTTTGTCCCTTCGTGATCCCGATGCGGTGTTAGGTGAACAAATTCTTTTAGATTGAAACAAGGGAGAAAAATCCTTTTCCAGGTAGGTATATTTTCTAGTGAAAATACTTAACTCATACACGCATGTCACACAGACGAAGAAGAGAGACATGGAATTATAAAACTGTAGCCGCAACAGAAGTAAAGTGATCATGTAATCCCCCTGTCAAGAATGAAGACATTCTCCTGTAAAAATAGTAATGGTAAAAATAATCCTACTCTCTCTTTTCTATCCTTCGATCAATCCCACTCAGAAAAAACTAGAGCAGCGTTTCAGTAGCAGCAGGGATCAAGCATCAAGTGTTCATTTTCTCCTCATCCTTTCCTTTAGTTTATATATAATTTATTTTCCTTCTTCCGTCATCTCACGTCGAGCCAGGGACAGAAAAATCAACAAAATGCAATTACTTCAAGAGAATCTGTTAGGACAGGACTCAACGACAAAAAATGTATTAAAAATAAAACTTTTCCAATGTTTAAATTAGTTTTCTATACAAAGCCAGAAGAAGATTATATATTTTACATACTTGGCAAAATGACGTTATTTGTCCTTTCATCATATTTTACGTAAACTTTTCGTAACATCAGTTATAATGATAATGTCATTAATTCAATTAATTTCATTATTATACCTTGCTAGCGGCTAACATTTCCTCATAAAATATAGTCATTGCATAACTCTAGTGAAAGTAGACATACTTGTATAACTAAGTATGAATTTTAAAATCCCTGAGAAATGAGCAGACAAGTTAGCAAAAATCAGTTGAACCCACTACCCACAACTTTAATTTAGCATGCTTTTTCGCTGTCGAGTTAATATCTGCCTGCAACTAAACCGGATTGACATGACATGAGGCATATGAATGACTAAAGAGTCTGAAAAAAGTAACTAGTTAGGTAAGTATGTGGGATGGATGGGGATGAAGGGATGATTTCCTTTTTGAAGTATTTGCTCCTTGAGTGTGATGGATGAGGTGGAAATGCTATAGCTGAAATTGACACAGAAGAAAGTAAGGAAGCCACCTCGTCATCCATAAATCCTTTGGGGAAGAGTCTGGAGTTGAAATTGTTGATTCTTCTGTCCAATTGTTTACCATTATTTTTCCCGTATAACATCTTTACAAAAAATTAAACGTGGCTAAGATCTGTTTACTTTTAGTTTGTAGTGGAAAGAGGAGAATACTTAAAAGTAGCAAAAACATAGACATTAAACTATTTTACTTGTTTTTCTTTGCCGCAGGTGGAGAGGGAGATTGCCATCATGAAATTGATTGAGCATCCTCATGTCCTTGGCCTATATGACGTGTATGAGAATAAAAAATATCTGTAAGTCCATCCATTAAAAAACAGAAGGGAGAGAAAGTAAAGAGTTGCTGTAAATTCTCTTTTTCTCTCTCTTACCTAGTAAATATTTTATAGACTGAAAAATATTAATATTCTAAGTGCTCTTTTCTCTTATATTATGTATGCCTTACTTGATTCTTGTGCGTGTGCCCATTCAGGTACCTCATTCTAGAGCATGTATCTGGTGGTGAACTTTTTGACTACCTGGTCAAGAAGGGACGACTGACACCTAAGGAAGCGAGGAGATTCTTTCGTCAAATTATCTCTGCCCTAGACTTTTGCCATAGTCACTCAATTTGGTAAGTGAATTTGAAACCCTTTTCACTTTATAAACTCCGTGAGTATTCATAAAAAATTTACATTCCAAGTTTTCCTTTATATGAGAGCACATTACAATTGCCGATTTGAAATGGGAAACGTGCTATGTGAAAATTAGTGATTTACGAGAATTTGTTTAGGCAACAATAGATACAGTTGGTAGTTAATATGGAAGAATGGTCATCGGAGAAGCAATAAAATTGGTCACAGCAATATATTAAACTAGTTGCTTGTACAGGTTTGTTATTTATGGGCATACGAACTTGCTTTTATAGCTTGTTTATTTCAAACCACAACGGTAAACCAATCCCAACTTTGTTTTAAAGGAAAATTAAATACTCTTATTTGGTTTATACGTTTTCTTTACACAAAACTATAGGACTAATGTACTGGATATTTTGTAAACTTATCAGCCTTTTTTTCTAAACCAAGCTGGAAAACATTACATTAATTTATAAGTCAGCGAGTGTGATCACACATAAAAGCTGCCATACGCATATACCGTTGCATTAAGCGATCATTTTAATGAAAATACATAATTTGCAGTTGCTAATAAAAACATTGATGAAAGTGTACATGCGGGATTCTACTCGCAGTGTTTCATGTCCAAAAAGTTTGTAAAATGGATTGATATAAATTGACAGTAGGAAATACAGATCAATTTGGGTTATTTGCCAATTTTAAGAAATGGTTGTGCAACTCATTCAAATCAAAATTTCTTTGTATTATGCAGCCATAGGGATCTGAAACCAGAAAATCTGCTACTTGATGAGAAAAATAACATCAAAGTGGCGGATTTTGGAATGGCTTCGCTACAACCAGAAGGTAGCATGTTGGAGACTAGCTGTGGGAGTCCCCATTATGCATGTCCTGAAGTGATCCGGGTATGTTTTGTAATATAACTTCATAGGCATATTAGAATCATATGTGTCGATATTATCTTCAATGCGCGTTGTATCTGTTTAAAATATGATAGGGCGAGAAATACGACGGAAAGAAAGCTGATGTTTGGTCCTGTGGAGTAATCTTGTATGCTTTGCTTGTGGGCGCACTCCCGTTTGATGATGACAATCTGAGACAACTTCTAGAAAAAGTAAAACGAGGCGTATTCCACATTCCTCATTTTGTTCCTCCAGACTGTCAAAATTTGCTCAGAGGAATGATTGAAGTTTGTCCGGAAAAGCGACTCACGGTAAGTTCTACCTTTTTTCAACTTAATCAAAATCGCGAACATGTATACGTATCCATTAATTAAGATGAAAGCAACAAAAGTTCTGAAAAGATTACATCAAATTTTGAATAGCGTGTTTTTTACCTTAATTTTGTAATAAATAAACCTTACCCAATCATTTGTTAAATGAAAGCCTGAAAAGAATTGAAGGAATGGAGCTTGACAAAAGTTTCATCAAAAGTGAAAGAAAGAATGAAATAGTTGTAACAAAGAAACCTTTCAATTACCACCATTCAACGATCTTTTCTCTCATTTCAGACGAATGTCTATTAATTGTGTTTATATTGTTGATTTACATCATTTTGCTTCCTCTATTTTTTCTCCTTTTCAATGAACCTCCTACTTACTTATGAGAATATTACGTCGTTATAAGGTTGTTAGTATGAAGGTAAAATGTGAAATATGGCATATAAAAGTTTGACTTTGTTCCGTCCGTCTGTTCCTAACTCAAATATCTCGCAAAACTGGCACTGTGTGAACTTACATCAATTAAAAGAATTGGTCGAGATTACACTTACAGATTACATTTTTTTCATTTTAACTTGGTAAATGTCTGGAAAATATTAAATAATCAAAACCCACCTACATTTTTGATTTAGATGTACGTTTTGTTCAAACTAGCAATTATATGATTTACTACATTATGTATTGGTATCGTTATTTTTATGATGACGGTATGCTTCGTTCGTGACTTTCTCAGCTTCCTTCAATACATTCTCTGAGAAAGCCATGAAAAGAAACATTATCTCACTCCATCATCAAAACTATTTTGGGCTCTTTTCTTTCTTAAAGCTTCACCATGACAGTCGTAGTGATACACATCAAAAGCCAATGTGAAAGCGTCGCTTTTCAGTTTACTCGTCAATATTTACACTACGATTTTAGCATTTCTAAGAATTTGTGAAAGAATTTTCCCCCTTTTTCGTTTTTTCAAAACTAATATTTTCTCCAGTTTTAGCTGCTTTATAATTTCAAGACATGTTGTGCAACTATATAAAACCTATCTAGCTATATCTGACATATAAACATTTTTCTGTTTTAATTCACGTTCTCGTTCACTAACTAATGTAATTAAAAGGAAACTATGTTACGATTTCTAATCTTCCAACGCCATGATCAGATAATAATCTTATTTTAGCAGCTTCACATCGGGAAGCGTATTTTTCATAGAAAGAGCAAAGGCAACAATCTCCAGCAGCCTTGTATTGGTTTGCTTGCATAAGTACCCGTATGTTTGGGTATTTTTCGCTTGTATTCTTGTTTTTTCGCAGTTTCCAAATTTGCGGTTAAGCTTAACTCGCTTTCAGTTAGATCCGATTTATGTAAAATGCACTTTTCTTTTCCCACTTTTATAACTTTCCACTGTTTTGTATCAGATTGGAGGAAAATATAAAGCAAAGCTCAAGTATAAAATCTTTGCAAAAAGATGGTGAAAGTGGAAATGTTCCGCATTTCCAGTCTAACAATGATTTTTACAGTAATTTCGCTTTTATTATTATTCTTTGTGATGGCATGATGTTGCCAATGCCAATGATAAAGCTGCCGACGCTTTCCTTCTGATAATGTTACTGCTGCCATTGTTGTTGTTGTTTTCGTAGGACATCTTTATAAAAGGAAGATGAGGCAGTTAGAAAATCCAAATATTTTCTACTAACGCTGGCAAAAGCACTATCAACTCCAACAGCATACATTCATTATTCCTTGCAAGTCGTCTACTTTATTTATGCCAAAATCCTTCACATTTTGTTTGCCTCTCTCTTCTACTTCATCTCTCTTTCTCTCTCTTCCTGTGTTTGCTTTTAGTTTTAAAGAAAAGGAGATTTGGTTTGTTTGTGCAAAAAATGTAGTATTTTTGGCTAAATGGATGAAACAATAAATCCTTGGAGACTTTAAGAGAGAGAGGAGAGAGAAAGAAAGAGTTTTTCACTACATTGGGAAAGGAGTTAAGAGAAAAATAAACGTGAAGCCCGGATGGATGTAAACTTGTGTAAAACAGTAAATGCTGACTGTACAGTAATCGCAGTTATACAATTACACAAGAAGATGAACATGTTTAACTAGGCAAGAGAGGATGACTATGATAAGATTAGGTTCTTCTTACTTGGTAATACCTTCATTCTCTACTTCATAGAATAATTCACAAGCAAGAAGGAAAATATATGTACTTTCAGATAGCCAGCAAGGAACTTAAGGAATTTTAAAGCATTCTTTCCCTTCTCATTTTCAGCGATGATAATGGGGATGATGTTGGTAAAGGTTGTCTATAGTGGCTCTGCTAGTGATGGCGGTCTGTAAAAAAGATGGAATTGCAAAAATGATAGACTAAAAGAAATTCTTCTTTATATATGTTTGCTACAATACATGAAATTCCATGATTTTTGCATCCTTTCAAACAAAGATCTACTTTTATATTATTAATGCAGTGAAATATCGCAAAAGTCTTATTTGGAGAGAATTTTGGCGGATAAAGATATTTATAAAAAATATTAAAGAAAGGAGCCATTCACTACCTCTTCAGTAACTGTATTTTACATACCGTACCGTACATACCTACCGTCTTATTTATTAATATTAGTAAAATTTTATACTAACTCAATAAGCCTGAAATAAAATTTTCACTCTTTTCGCTTTTTACTTCTCATGTGTCTTTTGTTTCTTCTTGATTCATATTCTTCTTTGTATACCGACATATATAGGAAATATATCTCTAAGGAAGAACGAGAGGAAATGGAATTGAAAGGAAAAGGGCTAAGATAAATAGATGCAATGGAAACTTACAATATCATAATAAGATCGTAAGAACAAGGGGAAACTATTCTTTTTATTTCCTTCTCTGACTTTCTCTTTTTCATATCTTTACATGTCCTTCGCCTTTCAAAATTCATACTCTTAAGACCTGTTTTATATGCGTATATCTGTTCGTGGTTGGTAACTCTTGAAAGAGTAGTGATGATATCATTATCCTTGGCTTTTCTCCAAAAATACGGACTTGTTTGTAAGTATGTAGTAAAAGCTTCTTCACATATAATATACAGAGAAATGTTGATGAACATGATTATGCTGAGAGTTCAGTTCTTCCTTTAACAATGCTATATATTGATGGCTCCATGCTGGAGCTGTAAAATTGCCAAATTTAACCAAATCACAAATGCAATGAAACGGTTGCATTCATGCATTGTATCTTCCTCTGCTTTTATTCCCTAAAGTAAAGCATTATCAAACTAAATAGTGAAAATCATTGTCGTTTTCTATATGAAAAATTTAAAAACTAAAGCATTTAGTGACAGGATTTGTGGAGCCAGAGTCACTATAGTATACAGACATGCATATTACATCCACAAAACCATATTTCATTAGTTTAGGATTAAGCTGATTTTTATAACACAATTATATTATCATTACATAAACTTTAAAAAATGAATCTAGGTCAGTGATGTGTGTTATCTTATACTTTATACTTCTAAATACTTTTTGCAACTTTATTATTACATAGCTAAAAAGATTTTAAAGAGGAATTTAATAAGGTTTTACGTTAATGATCCAGATACTTTCATCAAAATATCTTAACAGGAAATTGCAATTGGAATGGTGATGATGACACCCCTGATAACAATTTAATGTAGGATCTCCTTTTAAAAGATGGAACATAGTTGTACTTATCCTAGCACTGCATTATTACAAAAACGAGTATGAAAATGTGATAACAAGTTTCGGTTATTTCTTTTCTTGTTCCATTCTCATAAAACTATGCTTTTTCTCAAGTGCATATCATTATAACCATTATTCATACAGTGAAAATAATATAAATACTCTCTGTATGGTTCATTGCTACAAGTAGACTCTGGAGACGAAGTAAAAAAACTGATGAAATGAAAGAGCCAGAGAGACAAGGGGATTTTTATTTCACCTTCGAAATTAAAGAAAAAAAATAGACCTCTAGAGTTTATTCTACATCTGCAAGGAATAGAAGATGAAAACTAAAAAAGAATGCAGCGGCTGTAGTTTGTAGAAAAGATTGTGTTGATAGAGAAAAACGCATCCTTCCTGTTTCAGCTCTTATAGATTTGTATTTAAAAACTTTTTTTCAAAGCATATTTCCTCTTTTCCTCTCTCAATTCTTTGAAAAAAGGCAGCAGTTATAAGAATATCAGTGACTCTTGAAGGAATTTGATCCGACTCCAAACTCAGCATATGGAATGAAAAGAGAAGATCAAAGAGCGCTCTCACTCACTTTAATACTTTTCAAATTTTCTTCACAGTATATTTTCTCCTTCTCATTCTGCTTTTTCTCCCGAAACCCTTATGTAATGTCGGTGGTGATGGTTTCGGGTTGTGTGCAAATGCGTGTCGAATGGAGTGAGTGTTAATGCTCATTCAATTTCATACATAATAATAAAACGGCACATTTACATTAGATATTACATTATTTTTATTGTTCATAGCATAAGTTAGCCAGAGAAAGGGAAAACAGTTTTTTTTATCAAATGAACGTGAATTGTGTACGTATACTGCTTAAAAATAATATGCGAGTATAGTTGGAAAGAAAAAAAGGTGTGTTGGAGTGAAGGAAAAATAAGCGTTTGAAAATCATTTTTTCAAAATATGATTTAGACCGTTAAATATTAGAGCCATGAAGGGCTCTTGTACTTACATGGCTGGAGGATAGAATGCGGCTCTATGGAATGATGATGACGAGGATGTTGATGAGAGTGGAAACAGACGGCCCGACAACAATGTGTGCACTGAATAGGAATGGCATTCATATTTTTCCAATAGCAACCTCACATTACGAAAATTCGGTCGAGTAATATTTGCTATTGACTTTAGGTGAGCCAAGCAACACCAGACGCAGCACAATCATTTCACCTCTCTCTTGTAGAATCCTCCAAATACTATTATTACCGATGATGATAGCAATAGTGTTTGTGGAGGAAACTAGAACAAAAATGGACAATTGCCTAAGAAGCCAAAATAAAAATAGTGGGATTTGTATTTATGTATTTTCTTCCATTTCCGTGTCTCCTTCTGTCTCTCTGTGGACCATTTAAGACTGGACACACTTTGCAAGAAGTTAAATAGAAAACAGAAATGGTGGGCAATGTTCTTGTTTTTCCTAGTGCTTTCACATTGTAGAGAGGCATAAACCAAATCGTGAGTAAAGTGAACTGACTTGTTTCTGCTGTGTTGAGAGAAGGAAAACGGTGCTTTTTTAGAGCAGAGCTTATGGATATATTATGTGGAAGAAAGGGTAGTTAAAGAAACAGAAGTGAGGAGAAAGAACAAGAGACACGATGGAGAGAAAAAAATGGTGATGGCGTGGTAGCTATACAAATAGAAGATGAGAGATAAGTACATATTCCAAAAGGAACGACGATGCTGATGATCATAATGACGGCTCATATGAAAACGAGAGCCAACATGCTTTCACATTCCCCCTGTCTCGGTATCTGCGGAAAGAATCTTTAGAGAAAGCAGTGATGCTAGTGGATTGAAAGGAAAAACGAGTAAAATAACGCTTAAGTTATAAGGCAAAGAATTTCTCCAAGATTACAAAAAAGGGAGAGAGAATGGAGAGCTCCCATGTCGCATTTTTACTACGCCTTCTACTTCTCTACTAATATGCACTGAGAAGTAACCCAGTATTTACTTTATTCTCTGTCGTCTCGTTTTCTCCCTAGAAAAAATGGAACTTTTAAAAGAAGACATGAGACTTCCTGCGTGTCTTTTCTTTTATTTTTTTTGTCACACGGCCTTCATCGAGGAAACACCTCCGACGATTTTTTGTTCTCATCTCTCATTTCCATTGAATTTAGAAAAAAGTTGAATACAATAAACGAAACGAAATCGACTTTTTAACTCTTCCAGGGCTACAATAGAAAAACTCTTAACAATAATTTTTCTGCAGCTTCTCCATTTTTAGTCATTGTTAAAATTATAAATGAAAAAGGAGAAAAGTTTTAAAAGAAATTCAGATGAATTGCTTCTCCAGACATATATTTTTGTACCCTAACATATTTAGCGCTATTTTTAGTTTCTTGTAAAACCTACTGTCTACATTTAAAAAAAAAACTTTAGTTTAAAATTCATTCAGTTTTATCCAAAAATGAGAACACGAGCTTAGTCTAAACTCTTGGAAGCCATCAGATTGATTTTCTTGTTTTAATTAATACAGAAAGTACTTTGCATATATATGTTAATATGAGGAGGAACTATATAAACGACTCCTGCAGGGAGTTAAAACAAGAGACTTTAAGAAAGTAACAGAAGGAGCATAGATTCGACATATCTGTAAAATCGTAAAGTTTCAAATTTTGTTTCAAGTTATGAACGCTCCTTTGCCAATACTTTTCCCACAAAATCAAACTATTTTATATTCTGCTCAGTCAGTGTTTAAGTTTCTTTTAAAGCTGCCAGCAAAAATTAACGGGTTTGGATTGAAAATCTCTTCTTGGAGAAAAAAGTAAAGATTGTTTGACATTGTATAGTATGTTGGATAAAAGTTTTTAACAAGTTTCTACTTAATTTCTTTTCTACGTAACCTTTCCGCTCGTTTTAAGTTTTAAGGATAGAATAATGGTAATAATCAAATAATAATTACGCAATTAATCCCCTCCCTACTTCTTATGATTATTACTAGAGGGTATTATTTTTTAATGGCCGGTTTTAATAACTACTTTATAACTTGTGAGCTGCCCCGAAGAGACTCTTGTGCCAGAATTCATGCTTCTGAAGCTTGAACAGCTTGAATTAAAAGAACTGTACAATTCTCACATCCACCATAGTAATATATGCGTACATTCCCCATAGATATGTGTGCAGAGTCCTTCCTCCTACTCAAGTTAAGTAAGCTTCACTAAGCTTTTCCTTTGCTTCAATCCACATGATCATTGCATACAACATGTGGATTAGCAACATATTTCTCTCTGGTGTCTACTCCTCTTCGCCTCCACCGCAGACACTCTCCCAAGTGTGTACCACATCAGTGACACCACCCATTCGTTTCACTTACTTAATGAACAGTTTTTCTTTCATCCTCATTCTGTGTCTATTTCTAAAATGTTTTAATCGATATATTAAATTCTGCGCCATTCGTTCAACTTTGCACTTAATTATTTAATAAAATATTTTTTAAAAGAACTACTTGTTGTTTTGCTGGCCTAAGCTTGAGCTTGAATCTTGTATTATTTCATTAGTTTTTAGTATATTGTTGTCGCATCACCTATTCTCAAGGGCGTTTTTGCTGAACTGTAGTACAACGGGAAACCACAAGCCTGCTTGTAAATTGCTCAGAAACTAATCTCCATTTACATTTGATACTAAGTATATAAAAAACTTTAAATGGTGAAGGAAAAGTGGAGTTTTGGAAACATGATCGTATACCTTGCAAAAGTAAACTTTTACAGATGTATTACTTTAACCGTGAAAGAGAAAGTGGGAATAATGTGGTCCGGCTTTTTCAATCTTCATTGCCTAAATGTTCTTATGCTTTTAGTAAAAAAAAATGGACAGTGATAAAGATGAAAGTCCTTACAATGAACATGATGAAATTGCCACAATTTGAACGTTGGCCTTTCTTTAGTGCCTCATCCCATTTTATTTTTGTTAGGATCGTCATCATCGCCATTATTATACCATTTTATTCACTATACAGTACTACTACAATTACAATTTGATGTGGTGGAGGGTCGGGGTCTGAAAAGAAATTATTATTATGCAATACGCTTTACCTATATACACAGAATATCCATCAATATGTCGCTCACAGATGGACAAGCTGCTTTCTTTAGTATTTTAATATCTATCCCATACCCTTATTTATATTCATAATGCAACCACAACAACAGTTACGGCAGTAAAAGTCCAAAAAGGAAAGTGAGATTGAATGGTGGAAAACGGATTGCTTTACAATTGTGATGTGACTCTCTTACTTTAGTACGTCTATACACTAAGGCGTATTACCGGAGAAGGTTTAGGAACGTGCTATATATTGTATCTGTATTTGTATGACTACCTGCGTGCCGCTTGTTTGATCTCGCAAAGTATAATATGCAAATGGACATTTGACCCTCCGTAATTGAATTTGTAGATGAGCTTATTTGCTTGGTTAATAATGTAAACTTATTATTAAATGGTCACAGACTAAAAAAATCAAAGACGTTCTTTGCTTTTATTCGTGAAATGTTGTTATGTTTTCCCGAACCGATGTTGTCAATCGTTTCTTGTATCATGGTCGCCATATCGATATTGGGGAATCTGCATAACAAATTTTTATATAATATTTAGTACACCTCATTTAAATATGTTTCAAATAACTATTAGACTAGGCCTATATATACAGGAAATACTTGGGTTTTTTGTGTTACATACCACCGCCCATGTGCGTATGCTTTTATCGTTGACTTTCATATTATATTGGTGCAATCTTCCTATCTTTTCTCAAGCGAGATTTTCCTCAGTTTTTCCACCAAACATTGAGCTCCTTTCAGAACGAGTGAAAGAGCGGGGTAGAGTCCTTGGAGACATGATGAAATATGTACCGTACTGCAGCAAGTTTGCTATAAAGAGAAAGGTTCCCAGCTTAAGACTACCCACAGTAGTGAACTCGTTCCAAAAAAGACATTTGCTTATACTCCAATTGTTAATATGCTACACCATGGCAAAATAGAGTTTGAAAGTTTACTTCAAGACTAATAGCGTTAAGAAAAATACAAACTCAAAACTGAAAGGAATGAAACTCCAATCAGTATTTAATAGGCATAGTACAGAAATATATATATTTGAGAAGGAATGTTCCTAAATATTCGAAAATACAGGAAAATTGTTACATAAAGTGATACGAACAATAATAATTACTATGTGCTAGGTACATGCATGCAAATAATAACAATTCTGTAGTCAGCTTTCTTTTTCAAACTTTGCGTGCATCCCATCATCTATAAAGTGCAAAGAAGAATTAAATGTACTCATTCCACTTCAAGTTTATTTCTAGGCGTCAACTCGGATCGCTTTAGTCAGCGACGCCGTCATTTTTATTACTATACAATTTTTAAACTCTCAAAAGTTACTTTTCCATATGCTGAATTTTCAAAGTTAGGAATAAGATGAATACTCATATTTTTACTATCGATTATTTATTCTCGTGGATTTAATTGACTGGAAATACATATTTTGTGAGTTATTTTAGTAAAACAAGGACAAATAGGGAGAATATAAAATGATGAGGCAAGAGTAAAAGATAAAGCCATAATAAAATACTTCTCCCAACTCCATTTAGAAAATGATGTTCAATATTTTAGAAACCGGGATTTCATAGTAATGTCAGTGTACTATTTTACAAGGTTGGCTGAGATCCTGTTCGTATTTCTCTTCAAATAATAAAGTAATGATAACTCACATGAGTCAAGTACATTATTGTTATTATGGGGACTAAAAGAAAGGTGTTCTCTTTCCCTAGTAATAATCCACTGAAGAAAGACTCTGTTCATACAGAGAAGTTGTAAAAGGATAATCATCTGCCTAATCCTTAGCCGCAATTAAAGAAGAAAGGACTACGGGAGAGGAAATGAATGAATAGATTAATGAAGGGGTAATTGAAGACTATAAAATTTCTTTCCTCCACGTGTGCTATTTCTATGGTGCAAAATTCATGCAATTTAAAGCAGAAAGGATACACAATTTTCTATTTTCTCTAATTTTCAATTTTATAGCGTGTATCGAAGTAGGTTTAAGTTTTCGAAAGACGAGTAGGAGGAGGAGTAAGTGATGTCGTCTGGTTTTATTTATTTCCTAGTTTCTCAACAGCAGTAGTTGATTCGTATAAAACACCAGCAGTAGAAGAAACGGGAGTCTTGGCTCAGATGACGCCTTTTGCCTGATTATTTCATAGGCTTTCACAACGCTTTAAAATATTATGACACGTTTTATGCATAATATTTGAATATGGCTAAAGCAGTGATAGTTGTTATTGTGGCTGGTTGCATCCTCAATATCTAGTTACTTAAAGGAAACAACTCCAGCTTTCCATGTGATACTGTAGTCATATTTCACGGAAAATTAAATGGAGTTTTCCCCATTAGCTATCTTCTTGGGGAAAAGACGGAGAAGCCGATACTGAAAATCCAAGCTTTGGACTCCAAAGCTAAAAAGAGTTATGTAAAAGAAAATGAGCATGGTAGGGTGGTAGACAACAGCAAAGACAAAGGATGAGGTTTGGAATTAAACCCTGGCCAATTTTTTTATTTTAGCTGCGAAGGACGGCGCCATTCCAGGTCATAACATTTTTGTCAACTAAAATAAGAGTGCAAAAAAAGACTCCGCAACACTATTTAATTTCATTGACGTCGTTTCTTCTCTTTATCACTGAACTCGTGTTCGAATAATTGAAATCGGACGCATAAAATAAGCGCGCGTTTCTTTTGGTTTTCAATGCAGCAATCTTGGAATAAGGGCAATCATCAGCATTTTGTCATATTATGTATATGATATATGGCTCCTGCATGTACTTACTTTTAAATAACTTTTCCTAAATGCATATTTTAACTATTGGGGTAAGTGACAGAGCGCAAGTGAGTAAAAGAGCTTTCCTCTATTGATTTATTGCTTGTTGTGCACCCAATTGCTTGGACTTGTAGTAGGCCATTTTCTACAAAATTTCAAGCACTGCTACTGCCAAAGAGAAAGCAACAGTGGGGGCAATCATAAAAGAATGAAAGATAGAAGACGAAGAAAATTGGCTTTTGTATAGGAAGTATCCAGACATTGATCATTTTGGGTTAGCTGTTGGTGGTGTTTCAATCCAGTGAAATAGTTTATACAGTAGCCAAGTTTGTATTTCTACCTTCAATTTCTATCTGTCCAATTGTTGGTGTGTTTTGAATTCCAAATCCCATTAGCCCTCGAGGATTAATTTACTCTGGTTTTTCTTCCAATGTGTAACATTTTATTATGGAAGGTGGTACAGTGGCCGTGGCTGTGGTGGGTTGCCTTTTCTCTTTGGTTTCTAGCCACGAAATATACTTATGCTTACGTAAGTGAAAGTTTCTTCATAGGTCGAATACCTCTGTTTCTATTTTCCTTTTAAAATTATATTGCATAAAAGTATCCCTTCCCACTTCCGCCGTTATTTTACTCTCACCACCAACACCAAACAAAAAGTGGTTGTCACAAAATGTTTATATGCGTGGACATTGTTGCCTCTCTCAGGAAAACGACTATCCAGCAGTTGTTATACTTGTAGAACTGGCAGTTTTACATCCCATCGGACAAGTAAAGTTGCATCGAGTAATCTCTAACCCTTTTCCTATGCATTCATTTGCTTTGCATTCGTTTCCATATTAACACTGCCTCTGTCTCCCACTCTACACGAATTTCCATCAAAAACTCCATTTTCCTCGTTTTTACGGTTTTTGTGCAGCAGCTACATTCCCAAACACGAAAACTTGTTTACCCTTGATTACCTTCATTACTTTAGCTCCTCCACTTGCAAAACTTTACATGCGATATAGACAAGGAAAACTGAAGCGGGCAGGAATAGTAGCAAAGATCGACTGGTTACACTGGACACGAGAATTGAGCTTCCTGGACAGAATTTTTCTATCCAATTTTATGATTTCAAAGAAATAAAATGCAGTGGGAAAAGAAAGAAGTGTTGTGCAGTTGGAGTCATCCACTGTTTTCTACTTTTACAATGTGTGTGGGTGATGCATTTACTTGAAAACTTGAAAACAAGATCATTTTCCTTCTTCCTCATTTCCTTATCGTTCGTTGCTTATTTGCTTTTATTTTTCCCAGCACGAGCAAAAACTGGCAAGGAGGATAGTGTAACAAGAGTATACATTTATACATTTTCTCTGGAGACTTGTTTCTCCATCCCATTCCTAATTCGTTGGGCAAAAGTTGCATCGAAAATGGTTAAGTTAGTACAATCGGATGAGCTGTGTACTAACCAGGCTCATTTTCCTAGTCGATTTTTCTATTTTTCTGTTAGCAATACAAAATTTGTTTTTCTCTTAAAACAATGTCTGAATTTGGTGGTAAATATTGACAGAGGATTTAAGGCTAAAATGTTTTGGTATTTTGAAAAGTTTGCACTTGAAATTAATCTCCCATCTTATTATTGATGTCACGTACTCCAGAACGCAATAGAAACAATTCTAATTGTTACATTTTGTTTTAAATTTTTGTAACCAAACAGGCATGAAATAAATAAATAAAAATATAAAAAATTCATTTATTTTGTTGGTTTCCAGTTGGCCGAAATCAATCGTCACTCTTGGGTAACTGCTGGAGGAAAAGGAGAACTAGAACTTGAGCTGCCTATGATGGACGTTGTCCAAACTCATGTGATCCCATGTGCTGAAGCGGTGGATCCAGACGTCCTACAAGCCATTGCTAGTCTTGGCTGTTTTAAAGACAGAGATAAACTTATCCAAGAGCTCCTCAGTCCAAAGTAAGTTTGCATACCACAACGAAATCCTTGTCCATCCTGTTATCCTCAATAAACAAAAATAAAATCCCCTAGTCCACCCGTTTTTTAACTTTAATATCCGTACAAATGGCAAAGGAAGTCGCCACAAGGATAGCACCGTTATGTCTAGACATTTGACATGAAAAGCCCAACAATATCTATTACTCTTTTAAATAATAGTACTGTTGATACAGTTTCCTTTAACTCACATCAAAAAAAACTTGAGAGGAAATGAAGGGAGCAAACCCTTATCATAAATTATATTAAGATCTTGACAATTCTCCAATCATTAAAGAAGATGACAAGCGTGTATAGAATGCAACAATGCACGACATGTTTAGAAACAGGAACAACAATTTCCTCTTATTCTCTCAAAACCTACAATTCTTCAGTGAGAGAAAAAGTCATCTGTTAATGCCAAAGATAACAATACAAAGTACAATTCAAGCTTTTGTGCAAAAAATAGAAAAAAACTGCAGTCACTCAGGGACATGGAGATAACCGTTTGAATCTGTTGGTTTGAGTACGAGAAACTATTATTGGAATGAATAGGGAAACGGAAAAGAAGGACGAATGAAAGAAGCACGATGATGTATGAGCATTGACCATCTTCAACCAACAGATTTCCTTTTACTGAGTTTTTCAATTTTCACTTGAAGTGAAAAGAAAAGACGGAGTGACGTGAGAGTTGCAATAAGAAGGGAAACCAACATTGGGAATAGGAGACAAGTGGGAAAGTGAAGGAGTGAAGAGCTCAAGGCTCAAGCACTTCCCATGTTTTTCTTACTTTAAGATTTTTTTCAATATGGTTGACTAGTCACTGTAGTTTGAATGCTTACAAGAAATGACAGATGGCAAACGTTAGCATTATACATTTAAGACTATAATTTTCAGGTAGGATTTCAGATTAAAGGAAATGATTATGAAAATGATGAGTTTGCTGATTGATCTCTGCCCCTCTATTTACTGGAATCCATTTCTTACCCTTGACTTCCCTTAATTATTAATTTTGCGAAAAATAGATGGAGTGTTGTCAGTAATACATTTCAACTAAATCTATAAAATGTATTACTATATTAAAATTAAAGTATGTTGTCCTCGTGCTGATATATTTGATGATTTTCTGTTACTTTCGCAGTCATAACACGGAGAAAGTTATTTATTTTCTTTTACTGGACCGAAAACGGAGAAAACCTTCCCGAGAGGATGAGACGGAGTTGATTGCACGATGGGACTCAACCTCATCATCTTCTCCAAGCAACTGTTTAGATCCACCAAGGAAGCGCATTGACAAAGTTAACGGGAATCCGACTGCATATCAGTTTGACAGAATCAGTGAAGGATCACCTATTACCCCTAGACGACATTTATACAAGTAAGCCTATTTCTTATTACGAATCCTCACTCAATATAGACTTTATAGATGAATACAATCCAATCAATATACTCTTTTCACGTTTTCATTAATTAACTTTTCCCCCACTTAAATCGTATGCTTCTTTCCTACTAAATATAGAACTTTGAGGACAAAACATAAAACTAATTATTTTGAAAAAATATGATCATTGTTAATCCGCTTATTAAATCAGAAACAATTGAGTAAATTGAAAGTGCACTTGATTTCTTGAATGGGATTAAAGTTTCAAAAATAATCCTTTTTATATTTTTCCTTTACACAAACGACTTTGGCCCTGCCCATAAATACCAATTTCGCATTAGAAATAAAAGCTACAAAAATGAGCTCTTAAAAGGATTTAATAATAACAATAAGTGAAAAATAATTGCACAATAAAGTAGAATAAGAGAGTGTTGTTATTATTATTTGAATTTCATGATGATTTTGTGACGCTTGCCTATCGAATCCTTCCAGGATCAAATAACATTAATTCGATGTTATTGTTATGGTATTATTCCTTTCATAACTTTCATTCTTCCTCGTCTATTCGGATTTTAGTAAAAGAATCCATTCTTTTATATCAGTCCATCATCGTCCATATACGTTTATAACCTCAGTTATTATTTTCTGTAGCTGTTAGTAAGTTTGGGGAAAGGCTATCCAAGTTTTTATTATATAGACATGATAATATAGGTAGCAATGAACGGACTAACCTGAAAGGCCACATGCATGTTTATAATGATGGGATGATAATGTAGGAAGTTTAATATCGTCACATCACCATCCATCTAAAAATAATAATAGAAGCTCTAGTCTGCGTTGGCGTCTACTCTAACATTGGCAATGGACCTGGTTTTTAAAGAAATATACGAAAAAATCAAGTGAGATAGAAAATGTACTGAGGGGAGAGTATATATAAGTTGATCGTAAATCATTAATGGTCTAGTTCCTGGTAGTTGTATGATTTTTTACTGTGGCAAAACCAGGATCTGTTAGACGATGATCCATCCACCTTTTATCCATGCACTAGTGGCAGTGGTTTGGTGAAAGTCCACATTTTAGTATGTAATCCAGAGAGAGTTAAAGGAAGAGAGAACTTGAACTCTTTTTTATTCTTTTTTCTCTTTCCGTGTACAAATTCATTTTAGCTTTTGTTATCACATGCTTCAATTTTATATGTTTAGTAGGGAAGCTCAAACCCTCAAATAGCATTTTTCATTCTTGACTTTTTACTACATTTTATATTTATGTTTCGTATTTTCTTTGATATATTTCTATTTTGTTCTGTCTCCCAAAAAAATGCTTCATTTCGACCTTTCCCTTTACTATGGAGTTACGGGTTTTTGAATCACCAACAGTAGCACTAGTGAAGGAAAAAATGTTTAAAGGAAAAAATCACTGGGGTGTGGTTCTTCCGCTACGACTATCCATTCAAATGGTCAATGAATAGGAGGAAAAATTGAAGCAAAACAGGTTTTCTTTGAATTTAATCGGCTCAGGGATGTAACCCATATTTTTGCATTTGAATCAGTTTCGGCATAATGAAACGGAAAATTTTGTTGTAAATTCTTTAAAAAGATTTACTTTTAAAATAAAATAAGAACAAAGACCGATGTTTATAAAGAGATATTTCCTTAAGAAGCAGCTTTATTTACTATAAGTAGTCAAAAGAACGTAGGAGGATGAAAACTGCTAAGCATATAATATGGCTTACGTCGTCGTTCTTTGTTCTTATTGTGCATGCTCCTCTGTGTAAAGATGAAAAATAAAGCGAATAAAACGAAAGCAAGGAAAAATATGGTAAAGGGCTCAAGTAAAATTTGTCAAGGTTTTACCTCCTGTGTCGTCTCTAACAAATAAAAAACGAGTGAAAGCAACAGCAACATGCCTGCAACACTATTCAAGAAAATTTTAAGTAAAAGAGAAATAAAGGTTTCAAATTGATGGGGATTGATGATGATTGTACTATTGATGTTGATCCTTTTCCTTTTAAAGGACGGTTCCAAGTAAATTTTTATATATTAAATACATGTTTACATAACTTTATTTTGTTTTGCAGTCGACACCGCCGACCTAGTCTTCATTTGACGAACCACTCACCCTTATCCAGTTCGATCCCGTCGTCACCCGTTCCGTCGCCAAAGATGCCTCATCGTGTGGCAAACCAAAGCTCTTCCGGCGTATTAAATAACGATCACATTCACAACCAAGAGCAAGGTGTTGTAGGAGGGGGAGGCATTCCTAGTACCGTCCTTCCAAGTCCTACACCACCTGGATCGCCCCACTTGGCTCATTGGAGATCTAGGCTCAATACCCTTAAAAATAGTTTCCTTGGCTCACCACGATTTCATCGGAGAAAACTACAAGGTCAGTTAAAATAAATTTCCATTCTTTATCTTTTAAAAGCTAACCTCTATACGGTAGTACTCTTTTCAATTACCCATCGTTTTTACAACGCTGAAAACTTTTATTTCACCAACAAACATTGTAATTTTTTGCTTCTCCTATTGTCGCTTCGGTTGCTTTGAAAACGCAGTGTTTTGTGACATAATTATCGTCAATTAGGAACAACTGCAAATAGGGTGATCGATTTACATGCCCGTTTCAAATTACTTCCTTAATTTAATGGCTACAGTATTTCTTTCAGTTTGATAGGGCAAATTCAGCCAAAATTTATTTGTAAGACGCCCGAATGCAAAAGAAATATGGGTATAATTACTTGGTGAAAGGAATACTACAAGCCTAATCTGCTGAAAACGATCCGCAATGCGAAAGCCTTTTTCTATTCAACAACTTTTCACCGAACAACCTATTGAAGATTGCTAAATTTCATTGGCTATTGAATTTTACGCTTTCCTATCTGGGATTGTTAGGCAAATAGGAATATATGCTTTAGGAAGTAGTAATCGTTTTTAGAGTAATGTCCTCCCAATAGACCCTTTATGGAAATGGACTGCTGTGAAGGAAATGAGTTCGAAAACTAACAGAGGCGGGAAGACAGTCCTAAAGAAACGATCAATGAGGTGATCATTACCAGCCAAGTAAATCATATGACCTTGAATTTTTTATGCTTTCTACATATTTATTCTACTCCTCGTTAGCAACCCAATACATAATGTAAATGGTAGTTATAGAAAGGCATTTGCGAAGCTGTATATTCCCACTTTTTAAAGTCGATCCTCTCTTCCTGACGCTTCCTGCAGGATGGAAAGATGCCAAAAGTTTCTTTTGAGAATTCTTTCTCAGAGACTTAATTTTTTCCACCTTGAGCTTTCCATTGTTGGTCAGTTCCTTTCTTTTACTTTGGTTATGATGACTTAATGGTAATGCTGGTGGTCCAATTTCCACCACGACATGTAATATTGCCACCATCGTCACCACCATCTCTAGTCCTACCACACACCAAACAATAAAAGTCTTTTACAAGGGATTCGTACAAAAAAGTATTTCAAATACAAGTACAAAAAGAGCATAGCTTCTGTGTAACTTTTGTTTCCCGTGTAATTCCAGTTCGGTTGGAAAAACTTTTGTCATTTGTTAAAGTGTCCCTGCAGTCACCATCGCCACTACCCTGTCAGACATTCTTTCTCTTGTTGCCTTACCCACCTCGTCTTTCCTTCCTTTCTTATTGCATCCGTCGTAGCGTATTAGAAAGCGAGACAAATCTTGGGAAACACTTTCTTATTCTATTTTACCATTACTGCTCCTCTTTTTTCCCGAGTGAGATAAATACTCGCAATTTAATATCAACTGTCACTAATGCGTACACTTTTGCTACACAAATTCTTCAATTCATTCATTATTATTATTATTGCTATTATGATGACGTTATTTTTACGACATAAAGATTAAAAAAGAAAAGCACTGGTTTTTATATTAGTGCTAGTCCACGTTTCGTGAAAATGAGTGGATGTCAGGTGGCATAATGTATGTCAAAATGCTTGCTCAAAATGGTTATTAGGATTGTACAAAGAAATTAAACATTTTCATACTGATTTAGATCTGTGAACAACTTTGATCCTTATGTATAAAACATTGAGAAAGTTTTGCTGCGTTTATGCAACTGCCTATTCTACTCCTCTCATTTTACCGTTCTTTGTTTAAAGCAGCTTCGGTTGCCATTCTTGTAGTTTTCCAAGAGAAAGAAGATACAGTACAGGATTTAACTTTGTTAGTAGTGAGTCAGACAAGGACGATGTTGACATTGATTTAAATTAGCGTAAATATATAGGTACTTATAATAATGTTGTAGCTGGAGTGTTGGTGATGATGCTGTTGATGAAATTGTGAGAAGATTGCGGAGGTTGGTGACTGCTGTAATTGAGATGGTAGCAGCCGTGGAAAAACTAATTACGAGCCTTGTACACATTTTATTTTCATAATGCTAAGAGGAGAATTAGATTATACATGAGAGAATTTTTTGAGCTCGTTTCTTCATCATCATCGTCAACATCATTTGTATCATCACCATTGCATTTTTTACGGTAGAAAAAACTGGAAAAAGAGATGAAAAAACGAAAAAAGAATGGAAAAAGCAAACAGTTTCTTTCTTCTTTCCCTGGGAAAAGATGTCATGAACTCTGTAATAGAATAGGAAGAAGAAGCAAAGGTTAAAGTCGTCCCATTTCAAGTACTGAATAAAAAAGAACGTGGAAAGGATCCGTACTATTATTACATCTTATATAGCATATAATAGACTTGTACTTTGTATGTAATCTCATACAAGAAAGGAAAAAAACTATTATAAAACATGTTGCGGAAGTAGAATAAGTTTTATCATCATAAGTACATTCTTTCCTTGTCTGTCTTCTTCTTAAGCACTTTCATATTTTCCTTTTGTTGTACAGCTTAGAACTTTTCCATCTTTGTAAAAAGTTTTGCTACTACTTATTTCCCTCTTTACTCCAATTTCCTTTTTTCTCGTCTATCTGAGTGAAAGGAAGATTTGATTAAGAAGACAGAAAGAATGGAGCGGCGGTAGTGGTGGTGGCGAAGGAAAGAGGTAGCAAATTAGTGTGAAGTGAAGCGTCCCAACTTGATTCCTTTTATCTTATCAGGATTTGACCAATGCAAGGGTTCCTTCGAATAAAATATTTGAGAAATCTCTGTAAATAAATGACAATGCGTTTTCCATTTTTAAGAACTAAAAAAGGATTTAAGTTATTCATGATGAATGGGATCTTTGTTGGAAAGTAGCTGGAATCTGAAAGAATTAAATAACTGCTTTAAGTAACAGTTTATAAACTTTTGTAAAACTGTAATTAATCCTAAGCTAGCAAGTTTTTTGCTTAAATTGGTTAATGCAGTGCAATCATAAAGCCATCAGGAAAAGAGAGGCAAAAAATCATTCGTGCGTCAGCATTATTTACATACAGAAAGACTTGTAAAAAATAAAGTAATCCATAAAAGAATGTTTTATGCTTTGAATTTAGTCCTAAGAAGTTGTATAACTGTCTAAGAGGAAAGATTTCCTTGTTTATTTCCGGAACGGGAGGGAAAAGCAAGCAATCAATTTCCCTTTTCCAGAAAATTACGAAAACAATTGCAACATAAATAAAGAAAGAAGGGTTTCCGTGCCACGTCTTTATTTTTCTTTGCAACACACACAAAATTCGGGATTGTGGCTGATTGGTGAGTAAGAATAAGGACAGGATTAAAGGTTTTCATTTCTCCAAACTAAATCATATCAATATTGACGTGATCTAGAAAACGACCTGAAACTGAAAGTATTTAATGGGACAATCAGTAGAAGTTTTAAATAAGTTCCGGTTTTCTTTGACAAATATTGGTCATTAAAGTCTACATAGTAACCACAATAAGCAAATGTTTAAGAAAATAAAAAAAGATTGGCATGGCTTTCCCACCTTTTTAAAGTTATTCTTTTCTGGGAGAATAATTTAGATTCATAACAGTTTGTCACCGGAGGTACTTGTACATCTCATAGATTGCAGAACATAGCTCAAAATCATTTATTTTCATTAAAAACATAAACACGAGTGGATGACATTTTCCTTTGTATTTAAAGGGACTCAAAACATGCAGGATTCCGACTTTTTCACCTTAAAAAATGTCATCGTAATCGTAACCATAATCAAAAACCCTAAAGTTTTTACTTGCCCAACACAACACAGCCATATTTCTTGTTGAATTCTGAATGAACAGTTTTGTCAAGATATGTAATTGTTCAGATTCTCTAATTTTGGAGATGGGCGTTATATTCATGAACAGACGATGAACCATCAAATAAATGTACAAAAGAGTGTGCACAAGTGTGACATTTGCAATCAGAATTTTTGACAGCCTGTTTCGCATTTATTACAAAAACACTTTGAGTTATTATGAGAGATTAAAAGAAAGTTTGGAAGACAAAGCTTTTTCATTTACATTACTGTTTGTTAATGAACTATTTCATGTTTTCAAATTTCAAATATTTTGTGCATGTCAATGCCATTCCAATTTATGTTTGTTTCAAAATGGGTTGTAATCAGTAATAATAAAGGTAAAATATATGAAAAGTAATTTTATATTATGAATATATGCCAGGAAGCTAAATAATAAAGTCTATTTTGAACATGGAAAGTACAACAAAGTAAAAAATTATTTGCTTTATATTTTGATATTTATTTATGTATTAGCTATATTGCCGAAACACATTTCCATTTTGCGTTTTTCCTTTGAGTAGGCAGAAATTGTGAGAATATTTTGCATTCTTTTCAACCCAATAATATGTAATTTGATGAGACTTTTTCAACTACCTGAATCAGCATCATTATCGTCTTCGTGATCAAAGTTGTATTTTTATTTTTTCTCCAACATCGTTTCTCAACGAACGAACGAGCTCCATTTATTTTTCTGCCTACTATTGCAGTTTTTTTGTAAGAAAAAAAAACTGGAAATAATTTCCACTCTGGGTTCGGTTGGTAGCTCTACCCAAACATAGTGAATAGGGGGGAAATCACTTAATCTACATTTTTTGATGAGTTCTCCGGTGTAGGTTATCCAAGTTGTGTAAGGTTGCATATTATTATGTACCTATATATGTGTACAAACAACAAGAAGAAAACGCCATCAACGGTTGAAATAGGAGAAAGGAAATGGAACAATGACTGCAATAGTGTTGTTATTACAAAGCAGGTTACTTTCTCTCGTCAGCTTTCACTTATGTCTTTTTTACAGTTCTACAGCTGACTCTAACAGCGACTAGAATTTAATCATGTTGAGTAAGGAGAAGTCGTTATATTGAATGACGGTTTTCATTCTTATCAAATATGCGGTATTGTTGCGCAAAGGGGAGCTTATTTACTGAATTTTCTCTTTTTTAAAATAAAAACATGGATGATAAGGAAAAATGAGATGACGAGAAGGAGAAAAGTAGAATAAAAAGGATGGGCAAATAAGACATTTACACAATTCATTTTTTTCTTTAGTAGGTTAGCTTTTGAAAGAAGTTTAGTTAGATAAAAGCGATTTATTATTGTTATAAATAAAATATTATTTTTCTGTCGTAACAAAAATAACAGCATCAAATGAGGAAGTTCACCTGACGCCCGAGAGCTCTCCAGAACTGACAAAACGGTCTTGGTTTGGAAGTCTCATGGGATCTGAACGAGACGAAGCCTATACCATTCTTGTCCGAGGAAAACCATTAGCTACCGTTAAGGCTGATCTTATTCACGCTTTCTTGTCGGTAAGTAAAATTCTTTATGAACGTTAGAATTACGTAAAAATAAAATTTAAAAATATTGGATTTTCTAAATATTTTCTTTACTATTGACGTGATTTGCAGATAGCAGAACTGAGTCATAGTGTCGCAAGCCCGATGTCGTTCAAGGTGGAGTACAAGCGAGGAACATCCGGCCCTGCAATGTTCCAACGTCAAGTTCGCTTTCAAGTAGACATCTCGCCCGTCCCGAAGCCCCCGGGTCATACACAAACAACATCGGAAAGGGAGTTCCTGTACGCCATCACTTTCATTCTGCTGTCAGGGAACATTCGAAGGTTTCGTCGAATTTGTGAACATATTCAATCCCAAGTTTGCAGTAGAAGGCCTCCACCACCCAGTCCACGAGCTGCCAGGAAATTTGGGAATTCTGAGCAACTGAGTGAGAGTTCCTCGTGTGGCTCTGACACTTCAGAGAGGTTGTCACCTTTCTCCAATACAACAACAAGACAAGTAAGTACATCGCCTTATTATAATTTGTTTCACATAGAACTACTAGGAGTGAACAAGTTTATACTGTTTGCTCATTCATTAGCATTTTTAAAAGCAACCTTACTTTCACTAGATTCTATCTATTATAAAACAGCTTGTGTACGTCACAGTGCATGCCATTTTGTCGCTGCCTTTCTATTAAACCCAACTTTTTAGGTTCTCGACACTAAAAACTTCACAACTTTGCACTAGCTAAGCTAATCATCTAATTCTCAAGGACAAACACATCCGTATATTCTTTGTGCAACTGTGTATTCCGCAATATCAAACTGCAACTGATGCAATTGTAAATTGGCAAAAAAACTAGGATAGTATCTCTTAACATTTTCCAGTATTTTCACACTTGAATACAAGAATACAGATTGTTGAAACGAAATAGAGGGTAACTCATTCATTCATTCGACGTATTGTATGTTGATCAGGACACTCGTTCTTCACTTCCTATCTGCCCAGACTCACTTGGTGATGGATGGACGGAAGCATTGCAATTTTTGAGCCCTCTACCATAGAACTCATTTGCTACTGGTATGTTCATGTATTTCAAGTAATGGACAGCCGATTTTGAATTTGCTGGAGCAGCTATATATTATATAATATTATTATTTCAGTATATTTTGTCAAAGTTTTACCTCAATTTTCTTACGTAAGGGCAAAACGTTTTGGCTTGACAGCAATTTGCTAAAATATTAAATTTATTGTATTTGTCAAATTAGCTTCTTTTATAAAAAAATATTCCAAATAATTTTCATTTTGAAAAACACGAATTTTTGCAAAATTTTCAACGCGATTTAGACCACAGAATCTGTCCTTTGGGTGGGTTTCAACGTTTACAGAATTAGGACTTATTTTTATTGCATACGTCGTCGTCATCATCTTCATATCAATTCCTACAGCCCGAAATGTGTTCCCATTTTGCATACATGAATATTATACTCATTCTACCCTCTGAGTTTATCATACCACAGACTTGCAAAAAAGGGCTCGTCGCTTCCCATCTCCTTACTTAAGGCTTTAGTTAAGAAGCTGATCTAAATTCTTCACAAGGCTATGAAGGAAGGAACAATAGATTAGGATAAAAAGCAGACATTTTTCCCGTAGACTCTTAAAATGAGCTGCTGTCACGGCGTTGAGCTGATGTGTGGATGAAAACGTGATGGTTGAGTTGGTGCTCAAAATACCGCTTTTATTCCTCTCTAGTTGGTGATATTTATTCCTCATCCACTCACCTGTAAATATGCATACCTGTTCTACATGACGATGGGAAGATAATCTGATCCCCCTTGGGTAATAAATATATTTAAGGTGTATTTCATAAACCGTCCTTCCTTTTATACCAATTTTGAATACAATCAACATGATGGGTATAATGAAGTTTTTTTGAAGAGCTTTCACCAGAATTACTTTTGACGAAAGTTAAGCCTTCCTTTTTTCAAGGATTACAATTTTTCAGAATTGGTCTGATTACATACATGCCTACGTAATCTTTGGAATAAAGACGAAATACTTTATGAAATTTCTTTTCGCCATTATCTCAACGATTAGGCGAGTCATCAGCCTCAAAATCCATTTACAACTGACCACCTTTGACAATCCTTGTAACCTCATCATTATACCATCAATATGGGAAAGGCAGACAGTTTCTCAAGAATTTACGCATCATCTGATTGCCCAGATTACTTTTTTGTTATTGCTTTAGCACATTTTTAAATGGGAGTCACTGCGGGGTAGAATAGTCTGTTATCCTTCAGATAATAAATTTTAAATTAAAAGTTCAAAGCCTGTCCGTTTGAATGAAGTGGCTGGCCATATCTCCACCGCCAACAACCTTACACATGTACACAATATGTTAGGAAAGGTGTCGGATTTAATGGGCTTCTCTTTCTCTTTCTATTGCCAATAATGTAGTTCCCACAGGGGATTTGTTTATCGATTTTGTACTTCGTTTTTATTCTAAAGGGATATTACGTAGTGGAAGCCGCAGTTTAGCCATATCCTTGAATTTCTTTCACCAAAAGACTCATTTTTATTCTCTTCAATATTATGTCGTTATGTAGGTACAAGTTTTATAAGTTTGAGCAAAAGAACTATAAATCATATACATTCTTCAGCAATACGCTTTTTTGTAAAGTCTCCTCTCGTAACAATATGATGCAAAAATAACTAACGTTATTATGCTAATCTCATGATAATTAATGATGATAGAAATCGCGTTTTAAATGCAAGCAGGTATAATTACTATATTGATTGAGGTATCGTTTGAGACGTTAAACTGTTTTAGATCGTATATTTATACCGGCGTGTAAAAATAGTAGAGTTGACAGGAAAAAGTGACGATCATGAAGAGTGAAAGGAGAATTAGCATAAGAATGTATTAATAAACTTGCACGCGTGGGTATTATAAAAATATGGCATTTTTGGATTCTTTATTCATCTTACCAACCACCATTTTTTCCTTTTGTTTTCTTTTGCTTTCTCTGTCTCCCTTCCACTGGCTCAGGGAGTGTTGCTGATCATGACAGAAATGGTTGGTGGTGCTATGACAGTGACAGTAATGATTGGTGACAAGAAGCAGCTTGCATGTTAATAGGACTGAATAAAGAAAGAAATAACGAAGAAAAAGGGTTTGATAAGGGATGCATCGAGAAAGGCTTTTATACCGTCACTGATGATGATCAAGCATTGTCTCATTTCCATTTGAGTTGTCTACTTTGAAATTCCAATTTTGGGACATGATTTCATTCATCATACCCGCAAAGAAAAAAACACGTTTCTTATGAAATCCTTTGTTTTGGTATTAGCAGATCTTGAACAAAGTATGGGAAAATATTATATCAATAAGTGGTATATAAGTTTTACTACGTTTTAAATTTTAGTTTCATATCCACTTGAAAAAGTGCCTAAAATTTTTGAAAAGTAAATACATTTTTTGAAATCTTTTCCGCTGGTGATTCCAAATTGAATGTTATGCTTCCCAATTTCAGCCTGCTTACAAAATTTTGTGTCAATGTGTTTCTTCTTCTGCAGCATGGAATCAAAATGCGCATTTTTATATATTTTCTCGCATTTCATATAATATAATATTGATTATTTGTCAATTTTGTTGGCAGTTGCCCAAAATATTATAAAAGAAGTAGTTAACAACTTTCTCTTCAATGTTTCTAGACTGAATCGGACAAGGAAGGTGACTTTAGCGAAGTCCGAGCATCGCAACCTAAAGACATTCGTGGTAGTGTAAGCGAGAACTCGTCCACATCTCTACTTCTATCGGAAATGAGCAGTAGTCCAATAAAATCCATTCATCAACCGCTGCAACAGCAACCCCAATCACCGACGATCATTATCGGAGGAAACGGAAGCCCTGCTAATAACGGTGCAGGTGGTAACAATGGCAGTGTTGTATTACCACAAGTGATTCTGCACCAACCCATCGTGACATCATCACCGCATCATCAACACCATCATCACTATCACCACCACCATCATCATCATTCCCGAAGCAACAGCATCAAACAGAATGGCGGTGGGAGTACGACACCTCCCCCACAATCACCCTCTAACAACAAATCCTACTCTAGTATTGGAGGGGGAAGTAGTAACGCAGGGAGTGGAAGCAACAGTCCAAGTAGTAACAATAGCAAAGATTTAGCAATGATGAATAGTTGTAATAGCAGTGGTGGAATCGGCGGTAGTGGAGGGATCAACCTTGTGACTGGTGGAGGTGGTGGCTCCAGCGGAGGAGGATGTGGTGGTGGAAGTTCATCTTCATCCAACAACAGTGGTAGTGTAATCATATGCAATAATGTGACAAGTGTAACAACGTCCTCCTCCAATTGTAAACCAACGTCAAATGGTTCCGCAAAAGGGGTTTCTTCTGCCATCAGCGCCACCTCAAATGTGAGCTCCTCCAACATGTCCATCAACAACACGGGTAATTCAAGCACCATCTCCACAACACTCAACAATGGTTCAACGATTACAACGAGTTCGACAAATTCTAGTCCTCCCACCCAGCTAACATCCTCCTCTTTGACAAGTAGTTTACAAAATAGTAACGGTTCCAACTCACCACCCATTTCCATTAAAAAGGAGCAAATTGTCTGATGTCACCTTTCTTCCTCCCACAACCCTTTCACGTTCATTGCCAGCTTTGTCAAATCAATTAAAACTGTTTTGCAACTGGAACAAGATGCCGCTAATAACAACGCCAGTTACGATGAAGCAGCTAATTCCACGATAGATACACCCATTTAGTATGATTGTTGCAGTATCCGGTCAATTCAAAACTCCTCAGTCTTTGACGACATAAAACAAACGAAGAATGTAAAGCAAAAAATAGTACTAGCACTAACTTTATAGAACTTCAGAAACGCCGTTCTAAACGAAATCGTATAATTGCAGTCAACTCACTTAAAGATATTTTTGTTTCAAATTTTCTTTGTTTTCATAATATGAACTGAATCAAAGCGTGCAAATTTTTACTCCATTGAGTAAATTCTTCCATGTTGTTACAGAAAGTACTAAAAACCCTTCAACTACTTACTGAATACTACAATGGTACTCAACGTGTTCAACGAAAGAGAAATCATTGCAAACTACTTTAATATTCTAAGTATTTCAACAAATGTGTAGTTTATCAATTCAGATCATTAAAAAATTATGTGTGATATATACGTTAAATGTCATAACACATATTTGAACTAAAACATTACGTACTACTATTCATAGTGTGTGTTGTATGCGCAAAGTCACAAAATAAAAATAGTTGTTATTGGTTTGGATATAACGAATGTGTTGTCCACTGTCGTGTATGTATGTGTATTGAGATTGAAAGTTTTGCAAGTTCTTCCTTCGACTATTAAACTAATGTAATTGATTGTTATCATTTTTCTTATTACTAGCTATTATTATGGTAACAATTACAGTCCCCACTTCAAGAGCCCTATTGTCATCGCTGTTTCAAAATGTCGCAAAGAAAAAAATATACGAAAGTATATGATACACACACATATATATATTTGTATTTACTTACCGGTATCCAAATAGTAATTGATTACTATTTTTACAAAGAAGACTGGACAAGGCATACGATGTTTTTGGTGTGAAATAGTACTTTAAAATGGATTATATACGTCTTCATTATTTTCTTTATTTGTGTATTTTTAGTAAAATATGACGGGTCACACCTTTGTCAGACTACAGCTGCAATTTATAAAATTATTGATCAAAATGGCATTGAAAAGGAAACGTGTTTTAACCTTTTTGCGAGTATAATTGTTAATAAGCTATATAGAATTGCTACGAATACCTTATATGGTCTGAAAACAAATCTAGGTAAATTTTTACGTGTTTAATTGTCTGAATATTCTTTTCGAAGAATGATTATGTAGCCATTTCTTTGGCAGTGTAATCCATAAGCAAACATAGTGATTAGGAATGAGAATATTTGTTAAATGAAGAACAAAGAAGAAAAGCAGTTTGAACAGATTAATACCGTCCTAAAAAATTTCAACTACCTACATAGAACTGGGCAGGAACAACAAGGATAATTTACAATAAGCTTTAGAAATTTAACTATAATGAAAACATACGGACTTTTGTTAGTACATTACTAGAATGTTTATAAGGCTTTTAGGGAAAGAGAACGTCTAGAGTACGGCAATTTAATTTTTCTCTAGAATTAGAAACTATTTTGAAGTTTTTATTTTCTGCTACTACCATTTTAAAAACAAAAGCTTTCTCTATTAATTAGTAAAATATCGAACAAAAACTCTTCCAATGTTTATAATAATAGCCTTCAGCAGTTTACATAGCTTTAAAGAAAATATTGTCGGAGAATATTTTTCAGAACAATGAATTTAAAACGAAAGAAGTTAAGTAATTTAAGAATGAATGGTGTGTGGACGTGGCGCGTGACAACCACAGCAAATCATCATTCCTCAGGTTAACTATTATTTTGATGGAAATGAAATCTAAAAAGAAAAAATGACATGAGTATCTCGGCCTTGTTAGGAAAATCGTTGCCTATTATATAAATCTTATCTATAAATTATATACATATTAAAATTAACGTTATTACTCTGAATTCCAATACGTTTTTGAAAGAATTGCATTATGACTAAACCTTGACTAAAGTATGTATTTTGCAATCAGTTCTACCATGTTAATAAGTTACCAAAAACGCCAAACTAAACCGTTTGTATCGTTAAACAAATTTATTAATTCTTTTGTTTCATTTTTTTTCTTTAGAAGAAGGTTTGCATACCTAATTTAGAAAATATTAGATCGGGCAATTATCATCAACATGGAAAGTTATGAAAGTGAAAGATTTGAGGAATTTAGAATATAAAAGCTGTTATAGTGTTAATAGGTTGTGCGCAAGTTTGACTCAGTTTCGTATCTAAACCTTAAATGTATAGTTCTTATTAGAAGCAACAGTATTGTATTAAAGTCGTTTTATTCAGATTCTTTTCAATTTTTATCGTATTTATAGAAATTGAAAATTCATTTTATCTTAAACATGTTTGCAAATTACTCAATAAATATTAAACCCCATTTTACGAATTGCTGCAAAAGTAGATCGTGGATTTTTTAAATTACCTACTTGCCTTTGTACTTAATAGCTCACAATTGAATTTTTTTTTGCAAATTTAGTAAGTGAAAAATACGTTTTATTTACTTGTGTTAAAAAGTACAGACTATTATTCAAGGTCAATGCTGTCCTCTCTCATAAATTGTAATTACAATCTAGAAAGTGAATTAATGTTGAATTGTAGTTTTCTCCAGACGTTATGCACATGCAGTCTTGTAGCATTGTTATGATTGCATAATTTTGTTAAATAATTTTTTTTAAAACGATTTCAACGCCAACATTGTCTTTGTTACTGTCATGCTACTAATGCATAGTAAAAATGTCGTTTTAGAAATACCTATTTACTTTACATTTATTTCCAAAGTTTTAATATTTCATTTGTGTTTTCTTTACCTCGTGCTGTGTGATAATATATTTGAAAGCAACAGAAAACGGAAGTAAATTTTCCAACTTGAAAGATCTACTCTAAATATTTTATTTTCTGCAAGAACGAACTAAAAACTAAGTTTTAAGGATTTTCAATAGTCATTCAAAATCTTTTACGCTGTACTGGAAATGATGGATAAAAATGTAAAATGTAGAATAAGTTATCAAAACTAAATTGTTATATAATTATAAAGACGATGACACGTACTACTATTTAATAGCATAAAAGGTTCTTACTCGACATAATGTAAATGTAATATTCTGCTAGATTTTGAACTACTAAATTTAAAATATACAAGGATAAATATTAATATTATCCAAATGTTGTTGTAACATAACGATACTGATGACGATGAATCCATTTAAACCTGCGTACTTATTATGTAATAATAATAATATTAACTGATCCTACAATGAAAAATTATTACATTAAATGACAAAATACTGAGTGGTTTCTTGTCAACATTACACTGTGCGTAGCTGTAAATTAATGAGTTAAAAAGTATAATTTATATAAGTGCAAACAAGAGGGATTTATTTCTTTGTCGACAAAATTTGTGATTATTACTTAAATACTGAAAATAATGCATAATAAAATTTATGATGATAATTATCGATCAGAATTGCTCCAGGGTGACGTTCTCCGTTTATTGAGCATATTTTTAGTGCCTATATTACAAGGTCACAGGATCATCATCTAGTGATTCCGATTTTTTATTATTAATTGATATTTTTTGTACAAGTTTTGCATAGAATTTCTGTGTCTGTTGGAAGAAAGAATATGGATAATACTTCCGTGTACAAAAACAGTATTTCCTCATATCTAAGCTTTCTCAGTGAGAAACCTTTCTTTGCATTCCTGTATCTAGGAATGTGCACGCATGCATTTGTATGAGAGCGAAAAACCAGACTGGAACCTCCGTCAAACTGAAAGTAGAATTACGGTAAAAAGGCAAGTGCTCATCTCTGGTTCTATTTTAAGAAGCGAACAAATGTTGGAATCTCCTCGTCTTTACATATCTAATTGTGTTGTTCATGTAGTTCTGAAATTATGATGCCATAATACGACAACACATAAAAATAAGCAACAAGCACATTAAAACGTAAAATAGGCACAATATTCTAAATTTTCCTCATTTATATTAACTTTTTTACTAAGCTGGGAAGCTTAGCTCGTCAATTAAATCATTGCTGGGAAGCAATTCAAATATCATCTAATCGGACAATAATTGCGGCTTTTAAGAAGTAAATGGGTTAATTTAGTTACGTTATCATTTTAAGACATGACGCGAGGAAACTCGGTCTAGACTAAAACGACTGAACAAATACGAGCAAATGGCATTTCTGCTGATGATAATCTCCTGTCTGATAGCAATTTATAAAATTTGACACTTATCGAAGATTCTCTTGAAGACTATTTGTAGTTACTCGAAATCAATGATGAATGACACATTCTTCTTTTTCAACTAAATCTTTATTTCATCTCTGCTTCTCACTCCACTGCTGTCTCATTTTTCTTGTATGTTCCCATCTCTAAAAACTCCATATTTAAACACATGTGTTGCGTTAGGGGTTAATGGCAGTTTTATGAAAAATGTGGATGGTATAGTATAAAACCCGTCTCCCAGATGGAATATTAGATTGCAGTACGTGAACAGGATTTTCCCCTACTTGCCTGATTTTTATACCAGGCTTTTGCTGTTTTACTGTTTCTGTGGCTTTTTTCGGGATTTGAATGCATTGCTATTAATTGTCATAAATGAAAAAATGGTTCAGTTAATTGTTATATGAATTCAGTATTTTTTTCTTTCCTAATTAAATTGTTTTTAATCGATATGAAAAATATTTTGATTGTTATGCATTGAGGAAAAAGAGCAGCCAAGGAAAAGGTTACGCAATCTTTTTAAATCTGATTATACTAAAATAAAACATTTGACATTTTCTGCAGGCAAGAATTACCCATTAAATTAGATTGGTTTACTCTAATGAAATGATGTTTGACAAAATAAGTTGCGGTGGAGGTAGTAATGAAATGGTGGGGTTCAACAAATGAAAGCTTTAATACACCATTCGATTCTACCTATGATTCGAATGTTCACCAAAAAGGCTCCCTTCCCTCCTGTAGCGAATGCTGAACTTTTCGGAGGAACTATTACAAAAGGAAAAAGAGTGCATAGATATCATCTACTATATCCCTTTTCTCTATCAAAGACACAAGTTTATGTAGGAGCGCGTGCCACTATAAATACATTTTTATATTGTTTGTGTGGGTGCGGGTGCAAGTGAGATAGGAAAGGATTAAACGACATCCTTGTTACTACATAAAATACATTCATATAGATAGAGAGGCCGATATACTGGCAAAGTTGGTTAGTAGATAATATTTTTAAATGTTTTCATATTAGTTAATGTAGTTCTGATTTTAATTTATTTTTTAACAAAAGTGATTAGAATGAACCTTAAATATTAGATAAAATGAGTACTCATGATTGAAAAAGAATTGCGTAATCCGGAAATTCTCTACATTAGAAATTGCCGTATTTCAATGAGTCACAAACATGATGTGATATG
This sequence comes from Lepidocyrtus fimetarius, assembly GCA_036507315.1. Lineage (NCBI taxonomy): Eukaryota > Metazoa > Arthropoda > Collembola > Entomobryomorpha > Entomobryidae > Lepidocyrtus > Lepidocyrtus fimetarius. Next base: position 54,292 of record JAANSO010000174.1, read on the forward strand.
ACCGTCGAGACATTTTGGATTTAGCACGTTCTGCAATTAGTATTTAATATTGAAGAAAAATATGACTAACGCCAGATTTTTTTGTTTAAATGGCGATTTTTCATTACGTTTATGAAAAAAGTTTCTCATTGAAAAAAATATGTTTATTTTTGGTAAAAGGATAAATTAGCAAACTAGTAACATTTCTTTAACCCTCTTGTACTATGTTAATATATTTATAAAAATAGTGTCTTATAAGTCAAATAAACAATTCTTTTCCTTTTCACTTTTGCTGTTTGCTAGACTCGATTGAATCCATCGCTTCCTAATATTGACCTGCTAAAACTTTCATGCGCACTGCTTACACATTATTATTACACGAGTTGAATTGGAATTCTTCAGAAAACTTGGATATTCATGAGTGAATAATATACGATGATGTAAATTATTATGCATGTTTTATGCAAGCTAAAATATTATTTGTACGTGCGTGGATAAGCTCAGTTTCCTCATAAATAAGTAGACTACATCCTCTTTTATTTTACAAGCGGAGATAAAACATGAAAGAGCTCTTTCATTTTTGAACGATTTTCGTCATTTGTCATATGAATAATCAAGAATATGATTATTTGCTACTAAAAATTACTTTGTAAAAGCAAAACATCATCTGTATACGCATTTTTTGTTAGTTCTGTAACAAATAATAGTTTTCTTAAGACGTAAATGCACTGTAAACTTTACAGGATTCTTTTCCATTCAAACACGGTTTTGCGATGACGATAATGTTGGAAAGGATTTTCACAGCAGGAGCATAGTGAAAATGCAAGTAAAATATTACTTCATGGAGGAGGAAAGGAATTGACATGACACAAAGAGTGTAAGGAACAAGAATGAGTATTGTGGACCAAGTTGGAATATCGCAATGATGTTTGTTATGGAGAGCTAAAGTCATGCTCACTATTGTGCGATTTTAGAAAAAATTCTATTCTCCCACATGCACACTTTGTTATCATATTACACATTGAAAAGCATGTAGGAACGGAAGCCAAAATGGAAATGTATCTGCTCTTCTAAAGCGTGATTCCCTTCTCGGTGTTTTCGGTCGACTAGAATCGTCGTTTCCCCCGAAACTCCCGACAGTCTGTTGTTGTTGTCGAACGAGCCCACAGTTGAAGCGGAGAAGAGCGACTCACTCTAAAAGTCTCTCACAGCATTTGGAAAGCAAAAGCATAATAGTTTGAAAAGGATATATATATATACATAACTTTATATCTCTATATCCCTTCTACCACATCAGAAACATACGAGTTATACGCAAGGCTGGGGAATTAGAGAGAAAAGGGGACAAAACTCCGAGTAAGTGGAGAGATAGTAAACAAGGGAAAATTGTGTTTAAAGTTTGTGTGTGAACTCACTCGAAATATTCAAAGGGAAAAAGGTATGTGTATAATATACCGGAGATTCTCTCTCTCTTATATAACTCTAGCTTTGCATCAGACAGGCTCATTAAAACTAGTTTTCACGACGTTCCCCATGCACTGACTTTCCTGGTTTTCACTCTCCAATATACTTTTGCTGCTTCCTACGATTACATATACGAAACGTTAATTTATGCAGGTCTTTGTCCGCTTAGGGCATTTTCTACAATATCCAAGGAAACTTTGTCAGTAGGAGGAGAAATAGGGTTGTATTTGGAGAAAAGTATCAGAAAATAGAAGTGGGAGAGTAGCAATGAGAGCAGGGAGAGGTGGAAAAAAAACTAGAAAGATAAAATAAGTGAAAGGGGAAATACATTGGAGGAAAACATAGAGACGCATTTACATTACCTCCACTCATTTTCTTCCTGTTTTCTCCCCGTTATTATTAGAGATAAAACGGCAAATATGATATTTCTTATAATAATGTACTTTATAATAAGTATACTTCATGAGCAGTCATACTCTTCAACTAGATTATTACTATAATATTGATATGCCATTATTTTTCACTTTTATTGCAACTGATGCTTTGTTATTAGAGAAGAGAAAGAGAAAATAACAAAAGATAGAATCAGCTTTATTCCAGCAAAACTACCACTTCAACCGCGTACACAACAAGATTATTATATTAAATGAAGTAGATTTTTAAGCAAAAAACTCTTTCTATAAATTACAATGTTTATATAGCTTTTTGAAAAGGTATTACCATAATAAAAAGTGGAATATATTGGCGTCTGATGCCTGATCTGATGTAGGGCCATAAAGCTACTGTCATACTACTCCAGACAGTCTTACCTCATTCACAACTCTCGTTTTTTAAAGAATTTATTTAGAAACTGGTTCAGAAGAATTTATCAGAAACGGAAGAGGATACGGAAAAGAAAGTGGAAAAAAATCTCTCAATCAACTCTCAGTCGGTCGTCACCGTCGCTAACTTAAGAGATACTGAGAGCATTGGCAGCTCCACCACCATAGCAGCAAACACAGGCCTCTATATCTACTATACCTGAACTAATATAATTTGGAAGAGAAAGGAAGCATTATGCTGTACAAATATATATATTTTGCATCTATATAAAGAATATATAAGCAAGAGTAAAAGTAGATAGGGAAAAGTATTCGGCAACTGAAGCTTATTATTGAATTACTAGTGGTGTTGTTCCGAACGAAAGCAACTAGACCACGAATTGTTGGACAACCCTCCGACGAGCACTGTGACTACAGACAAGAAAGTTAAAGTGGGAAGAAAAAAAGGAAAAGTTGCTCCTCGACAACTTTATCCATCCATCGAAGTCGCAACCCGCCGATTTTTAACAACACCGTTAGATTCCCCATCATCATCACGAACACCATCATCAGGAAGTTCCCCAATCGTCGTCAATTGTCGTCGACCCAATCGTCCCATTAATAAAAACAATAACAAGAAAGGCGCTCAAAAGACTGACTAGTGACTCCACATGAGCGAAGCCTGACCACATTTTACCCCCCTTTGCCATCATCACCACCATCAGTTATTTTAACTGATTGGGGGAGAGGCTTCAAAGTCAAGTGGGGTCACAAAGTGACTGTGGCAATAGAAAGTGGATAACTTTCTTCCAAAATAAAACCGTTTTCCTAACAGAGTGATAAGCTTAAAACACTTGCATTTAACTAGACTTGACAGGAAAGATAAGTGCGTGAGTTTTGACACCGGAGCGTGTTGTTTTTGTGGAGCGACCCGCCCCGAACTATGTCGGAACAGAACGAGGGTCGAGGAATCACTGATCAAGGTGGAGACACGGAAATCCCCGATGGTGAGGGTGAAACGGTTGAAGAACATGTGTCAGTTCAACAGATTGACAATGTCATTTGTGTGACGACTTCAGGAACGAATGGTGCCGGTCATGGGGCGGGCACTGCCAATGGGACAGTGCACGTGGATGGCGGAACCCTTCACCAAGCTCCCACTATTGTTCACCACCAAGAAGAGGTTCACCTCTCCCATCATCCCCACCACACGCAATGTGTACATCCCCACCACTCTCACCATTTAACTGGAGCTTCCGGGGTGGGTCCTGGAGGCCATACCTGCAATGGTAACCCTGGTGGAACCGTTGTTACCTCAACAGGAAATGCCACACTGGTGAGTGTGGTGGATCATCAGGGTGGTTCTGAGGCAGACTCTGGTACTAGTGCTCATACACTTGTCGATGGAACCGTCCCCGTGTCAATTCCTGTTCAGCCCGTCGTATCGCTTCCTGTCAATGTCAATGTTCCAGTGCTTCAAGATCCCAACCTGAGTTGTACCGGAGATACTCCAGGTGAGATCCAAATTAAAGTGGATGTTGAAGATGGAACTGTGGTAGCCGACGACACACTCGCACAGCTTGCTCATCACCATCATAACCCTCATGGAGCTAATGTTACCACTGCGAGCATTATTACCATTCCCGTTGTTCCTTACACCGTTATAGGAGATGCAGACGGCGTAAGAAGAAGCCTTTCCAATTATTCAGTGAATAGTCTTTCAATTACTTTTACATATTTTTAAAATATCAAATTAATTTATCTCAGACGTATTAATTTAAATTAATTTAACTCTACTGGACTTTCAGAGTGGAACTACCGCGACCGCAATCTCCGTGTCTCTTGCTCAGCCTGAAACGTTAGCAGCACATCATCAACATCAGCTCCAGCAGCAGCACCAACTTCAATCACAACAGCAACTTCAGTCGCAGCAGCTACAACAGGAGCATGTTCAACACGTTCAAGAAGTTCAAGTGAAGCAAGAACCATTCCAGCCTCAAGTAACCCCCCAGTCAAACAAACTTCAACAGCAACAATCCATTTCACAGTTGACCTGGGAAGAGGCTGTGTCTGCCCCAGTTCTTCCAGTTCGTTGTAAAGACACAAACGCAGAGCTACACAAAGCGAAATTTGGTTCTGGAAATAAGGTTTGCTCAATTAAAAATGCTCTAATTCAATGAAATCTGGTGACAATTTTTAAAATATTTTCAATTTGAATTTAGGGCAAATGTATCAAGGCTGGAAATGAGTGTTGGTACACTCCCACCGAGTTCGAGGTTAGTAAATGCGTTTTATTCCTAATTGACCTACACAAATTAAAACATAGTGGAAGATGCTTATATCATACGACATAATATTTTGTTTATTTATTAATGACTAGGCTCTATGCGGCCGCGGAAACAGTAAAGACTGGAAGAGAAGTATTCGTTTTGGAGGAAGAACCCTACAAACTCTTATTGATAAAGGATTTTTAGTTCCACATGCATCCAGTTGCATATGTTCTAATTGTGTTGATGATGCAGCTGCGGTAAGAAAAATAATCTTAATCTTTTGGGGGTAATGTAATACAAACAATAATAATAATAATAATTTTTATAATTTATACAATAATAGACGGGACCCATTAGACCTTTCACTCCATACCAAAGAAAGCGGAAAAATCAGTCAAATGACCAGAACAAAGCCAAATTGGAACGACTTACATCAAAAGACTCGACGACGGACGAAACCACAGATGCCAACAATCCAGGTGCTCCACTTGGTGTAAATTCACTAAATCCGTTGGCATTCCTCAAAATGAATCAAGCTGTGACAACCGAAGATTTATGGAAGAATCTCGAGGAGGTAATCAACCCTATTACTACTACTCCCACCTCAACTACTCCTAATATCAATCCAAAATTTGGAAAGGTGTGCTTAGCAGTGTTCCTGTCCACCAGATAGTTATTACCTTTTAACGTATTTTTTGTTTGTTTCCCTTTTACGAAAATTTAGATGGTGGAAAAGTTAGTAACAGCAGCAGGAATGATGAAAACGATGCTACAAGAATTAAAAGATCGTACTCACCAGGAAGCAGAATCTCTTCGATCTCAACTGCTAGAGCAACAAGAACTTCAAAATTTACAAAATTTGCAAAATCAACAGCAACAACAACAACAGCAGCAACAGCAGCAGCAACAGCAACAACAACAGCAACAACAACAGCATCAAATCACAGTTGGAGGAATTGCCCGAAACATTATCGAGTCACCACAAATTCTTAGGATTTTTGATTCCAATCGAATTCAAACATATTCCATTGAGGTTCTGGATCCAGAAACGTTTTCGAAATTGCAAGCTCAGGCTTCTACTGCCAAGGCAAACATTATAAAATTTTTTAAATAAATATTTTGCTTAATTTTCCAACCCCCACTAAATTCTCTTGAATCATTATTCCCCGATTTATATCTTTCATGACAATTCTCTTTCACTCTTTATTACTATCTGATTTCAAACTAAATGTATTCAATTATGATTAATCCTACTCCGTCAAAATCTTAGTTCTTTTTTTCTTGTGACAATTCTATTATGTACAGATTATTTACCAAGATCGACGGCCTGGTGAACTTCTACCTTCTGAAATCAAACAGGAACCTGGAGCTCCGCCAATGACATGAATATTATTTTAAATAATGCCCCATACCCTAGTCAAATGTTGTGTATTATTACTAAATCCGTCTCTATTTGGTCTCTATTTATTTTATCGAAAACAAATTTTGTTTTCTCTTATTATTTCACCCAAAGGCAATCTCCTATGATTAAGATAATGAATTAAAGAACGACAAAATTTGAAATGCCGTTTGTTGATATTTTCGGACAATTTGTAAAGTGAAAAACAGTTACTAATATTAATCATAAAATGCATCCATAGTTTTTACAAGTACTTAAACCTCCATAGTAAAATTGTTATGACTTTTATGAATGACTATTAATGTACTACAAAGTCGGGTTATTGTGTAGATAAATAATATTTGGCAAACCTTAGGTACTTAATGTATATACAAAAGATGCGTAAAGAATTTCTCCAAGCAATATCTTCATAGTTCTTATAAAGGTGTACAAAGTGAAATCATTTAAAGATCATCTAATGTGCAAATGATATATGTACTTAACTTATCCTTAACTTGTATAAGGTCTCTTTTACTTTTTCAACAACCTACCGACCGACAGCGTTGTAATTCGCGATTGTATTAGTAGTTGCTCATGCACCATAAGGTATAAGATTTTAACTGATTACAAATGCTTCTCGTATACTTATCTACCAAAGATATAGCAACTCCGTTCAAAATAAGTTAATGCTGTTAAATAATGCCAAATCAAGGATAGATAGTTAGTAAGGAGCGTGTCGTGCGTCCAGTCAGCAAAACAAATTGATATTTTTAGTTCAGTATTGAGAGGGCTCCAGCTAAAGTAAAAAATCATATATGAGATAGAGATCATATAAGATTCAGAATTAAATTTACGTTTAAATAAGTAGAACTAATTGAATGAATAATCAAATCAAAGATTACTGCACGGCGTTACTTAATTATTGTAAAGTCTTTCATAGGGGGAAATGATAATGACTAATGTTTGTCCTTTTGTTTCTTTTTTATTTTATCAAACATCTTCTGATATTGTTGTATCATGATTCATGATATGAGTACATATAAATATATTTAAAATTTGAATAATACGTCACGTTTGAATTAGCTGTCGCTTTACTCGCTACAGTGCTTTAGAATTACGAATGGTCGCTGGATTAGAAAGTTTTGTTGCGAATTGCAGACAACCCACGGAGTGGGTAGTCTTCTTTACTAGTTTGATTTGCTACATATTTAGTATTATTAACCAAAGTGTTTCGAATTAGAATCCAGTCAAATCATTTTAACTACATTTTAAAGATATTTTATTTACATTTGCTTTAATCATTATCTGCTATCTTTTATATATTTGCTATTAAATAGTAATCTCATGTGCGTTCAGTTAAATAGTATTGTACTCGACATTTGTCAGCGTTTTTTGCTTGTAACTTAAAAGTATTACACATAAATCAATTACTTTTATCGCGGGACTCCTTTGGTCAATGAATATTATAAAACATCTGACATAGACATAGCTTTAATTATTATTAATATCACTTAATATCATTTAATATTTTTGTATAATCGAGCGATACGAATTTTTAAAGTCATGATTTTGTCAATGTGTGCTGAAATGGATGCTCTAAAACGATTTATTTATTATGTTACTATTATGTAAACGCATCGGAATTTGCTCAGACGTGATGATCTATGATTTTTATTTATAGCATCAGTTTGCTATTGTAATTTTTTTGCTTTGTTACAATCACGCATGACTTTAATTAATCAATTTTAATAGTTTCTTCATTTTTAAGCAGAAAAAAGGTGTGCCAACGAGCCTAGACTTTAAAACTCAAACATGCATAATAGGTAAATGAAATAGGCATTTGAGTAATTTATTATTATTTTATCTGCATAAATATATAAACTTTCTCGTAACTAGTCAAATGAAACTGCAGAATACTGATATTGTTACTACATGCAATTGTATAAAAATAAATTTAAAATCTTAATTACTCGATCGTGTTTGGTCTGCTCTTGTAGTACTATCTAAACATAATTGTAATGACTAGTTAGAAGCTCTGTATAAAACCCACGAAGCGAATTAGTTTAATTGATATTAATATTATACCACAAATTATACTTCAATCGCAACGCGGGATCGACCGAATAAACATAAACAAGAGAATCAACAAACCCAATTAAATTACCAGAACTATCATGAACAACGATACAAATATTATTGCATTAAATTTAAACATGACTTGCAAGCGTTAAAATTATGAAGGACCATATTTCCTTCCCCTTTATTTGCAACTATTTTTAATGTTTGCGTTAATAATTAATTTCTGTTTTATTTTCAAGAGATATTTTAACTCAAACATTTGTTTTGGAGATTGCATATTAGAATAAAATAATATAATTACACTAAGAATGATACAGTTGTTTTAAAATAGTTTTAAAATTGGTTAAAATTGACTATTTATTAATGACTATTAGATTTAAACGTAAATCTCTATGCAACTGAGAAGTTGGAGGTGTTTGTGCGTACGTAAAACAGTCAGTAATTGTTGACGATGAATAATAATATACAAATAACTAATTTCTAGTGAGAACAAAAGAAAAATAAGACGAGAAAATAAATCATTTTTCAGTAAAAACTAATTAAACAATAAAATCCTTCTGGATTTAGTTTTCTTTTAGGCATTTCTATCTCCTTGGGGCATTCTGAGATGGTCTGGATAATCCAATAATAAAAAGCATAAAAAGCATTACACTCGTACAGAATAAAGGAGAATCATTATTGAAAATATTTTATTGATAATTATTCTCGTAGATTACATGTTGCTGGCTGCTGGATATAGCTCACTTGATGATAATTAAGACGACGATGAGAAGGGATGAGTTGATTGATTATTGATTACCATTAAAAACAGCTGAGGATTGCATATTGCAATTATTATCTTAACAAAGATAACCTTTTTATATTCACTCTCCAGTTCAAAGCTGGAATTTATTAATGAGCAACGAGAGCATGATGCAAACACTGTTTCGCTCATTCAAAATAATATCTATGAAAATTTGCGAATTAAATAATTTTATTGAAGATTTGATAAACACCAAAAAATTGCTATTTTTCTCTTTATTTTAAGAAGATAATGAATTGATGAACAAAGTTCACAAACTGATGAGCTGGGCAACAAAGTATCGATTGACAATGATCATGACGATACGCAAATGCTTGCCCGGAAATTAATGCTTACCAGTGGGGAATAAATGGATTAATATGTAGAAAGCAACAATTAATTTCATTCATAAAAATGGGAGCTCCTCATTCATTTCTTTAACCTTCCTTTACGCATTTGTCCATTCATTTAAACAGATTCGAACTCCACCTTACATTTTTTAAATGTTCGCTTCTATCTGAATTGATTGATTATTATGTGGGGTGTGCTGCATTTTACCTTATCCGGTGATATCATGATGAGGTTTGTTGCTATTTGAGATCAATTCCTATTAATGAATGGATCTGTAACCTACAATCTGCAATATAACTTTAATTTATACAATTTAACCATAATACTTGACTATACTGAAACATTGTCGTAATGCTGACTCGTGAACTTGATAGCCTTTTCCTTTTGCTGATTTCGTGTTAGATACGGAACCCTTTGAAATCTTGAGATTTGTTACATGCACTTACGAAATATTAAAATGTATCTAATTTTATGCAGTTTTTCAACTTTGTATGATTCAATTAGCTTTGATTTCACTTAATATCTTTCATTTTCTTTAATCAAATAAAAGGCCGCAAGCCTGCGTAGATACTAGCTTGAAAATTTGCAATTTTTTGAAAGTCTTTTGAATGCTTTGATCCATTAAAAC